>JAMWET010003463.1:0-52954 GCA_024036415.1 Prochilodus magdalenae | reverse complement strand
GGTTAGGTGTTTCTGATAAGTGGCCCAGTTTAGCGTGAAACATAGAAGGGTGGTGTTTCTAATAAAGTGGCCAGTGAGTGGAAGCACAAGGTAGTTGTTTCTAATAAAGTGGCCAGTGAGTGGAAGCACAAGGTGGGTGTTTCTAATAAAGTGGCCAGTTAGTGAACCTACAAGGGTGGTGTTTCTAATAAAGTGGCCAGTTAGTGAGCGTACAAGGGTGGTGTTTCTAATAAAGTGGCCAGTTAGTGAACCTACAAGGGTGGTGTTTCTAATAAAGTGGCCAGTGAGTAAAAATACAACATGGACGTTTCTAATAGTGGCCAATCAGTAAACAGCTAAAGTGTTTCTAATAAAGTGGCCAGTGAGTAGAAGCACAAGGTAGTTGTTTCTAATAAAGTGGGCAGTTAGTGAACACACAAGAGTGGTGTTTCCAATAAACTGGCCAGTTAGTGAGCGTACAAGGGTGGTGTTTCTAATAAAGTGGCCAGTTAGTGAACATACAAGGGTGGTGTTTCTAATAAAGTGGCCAGTTAGTGAACATACAAGGGTGGTGTTTCTAATAAAGTGGCCAGTTAGTGAACGTACAAGGGTGGTGTTTCTAATAAAGTGGCCAGTTAGTGAACATACAATGTTGGTGTTTCTAATAAAGTGGCCAGTGAGTGAACATGTGTGTGGGTAAGGTACCTGACTAATAGAGACATTAAAGTGCTGAACTGTCATGTGCACTATAACCTGCGGTTGCCTGGAGACAGCTAGGCTGTGAACCCTCATTACTGGCCTGGCAGAAGAGCTGGTTGAGTTTAAGTCTCCAGGTGTCTTTATTCTCTTACCGTGAGTGACACACACCGCCATGCTCCTGCGCGGATGCTGACTGACGCCTGCATGAGGTTTGTAACAGACACCTTTTAACTGCCTTCCCTCATTACCTGCCTCACGCCAAAATGCTGCAAGGTAGGGAGCGTGCATGTTGATTGACACGCACGGTGGATCTGCTCACCTAGGGGATGTGGAAGCGTACGCCTCCCTCGTCTCCTCTGCAGACTTACAAAGCCTGCCCAAGCTGCCTCAGATCACAGGCAAGCTTTGAAGCGTTCTCAGTTTTAATGCGCTCTTTGAAAGGCCCCCGGCTCTGATACACAGCCGCCGGCGCTTGCGTTGAAAGCCGCTGAAGCAACAAAGGCCTCTGTAGTGTTACAGACTGCCACGGTTCCTGGCCAGGGCGCTGGCTTAATTGAGATTATTTGAAATGTTGAGGACACAAACATGTTTGGCATGAGAAGCTCTGCCAGTCCAACTCTGGCGTGAACCATAAAAAACTGTTTGCTGCGATCTTTATTGACGTGGCAGTGGAGTAGTGGTCAACCTGCAGTTAGCTAGAACCATAACACGGTGTAAAGGAAACCGTTTGAATCAAATGTGAGCATTATGCGGAAAGAAATCAGGATCTCAGTGCTCTTAGTGGTTATAGACCCAGGAAATACCAGGTCAGTGTTTTCCTGTACTGAGATTGAATAGTGATCATCCCCGTTCTAGTGTGATAAATGCAAGCGTAGTGTGTTTCTAATAAAGTGGCCAGTACACCTGCAGGAGGTGTTTCTAATAAAAGGGCCACCTCATGTAAACACGCAGGTAGGTGTTGTCATAAATAAAGTGGCCAGTAACATGCAGGTAGGTGTTTCTAATAAAGTGGCCAGTAACATGCAGGTAGGCGTTCCTAATAAAGTGGCCAGTTAAGTAACATGCAGGTAGGTGTTTCTAATAAAGTGGCCAGTTAAGTAACATGCAAGGCAGGTGTTTCTAATAAAGTGGCCAGTAACATGCAGGTAGGCGTTTCTAATAAAGTGGCCAGTTAAGTAACATGCAAGGCAGGTGTTTCTAATAAAGTGGCCAGTTAAGTAACATGCAGGGAGGTTGGAGGGTGGTGTACAAGGTGCCACCACAGCTGCTGTTGCTGCCCGAAGTACCACAACGAGTGAGCATCCCGTAGACAGCGTCCTGTAGACAGCGTCCCGTAGACAGCGACCCGTAGACAGCGTCCTTTGAACAGTGTCCCGTAGACAGCGTCCTGTAGACAGCGTCCCATAGACAGCGTCCCGTAGACAGCGTCCGTTGGACAGCGTCCCGTAGACAGCGTCCCGTAGACAGCGTCCTGTAGAACACGCCGTCCTATTTTGTGAACAGTGTCCCCGTAAGATCAGTGTCCTCCTTGGACAGCATCCACAATAGACAGCGCTACCCGTAAGACAGCGTCCCGTAGACAGCATCCCGTAGACCGAGCGCCCCCGTAGACAAGCGCACACGTAGACAGGCTTCTCCGTAGCCAGCGCGCCCCGTAGATCAGCGCCTCGTAGACAGCGTCCCCGTAGACATCTCCCGTAGACTAGCAGCCCTTAGACAGCGTCTCTGTGCCCACTGTGATGTCAGGACTAGGAGGCATGAAACAACACTGCACTGTGCAGCAGCAGATGAGGCTATCGTCTCTCGCACCCTGTACATCTACGAGGTTTGACCACCAAGGTAAGGAGTGGCCAATCAGAGCGCACGTCAGTAAACCACTTCCCCATGGCCAAGGAAATGTCCATGTACTGGTTCGAGCCTCGCTCCGTATATAAATGTTTCCCCTCCCTGAGTTGTTTGATGCTTTTCCATACATGTCATGTGTGTGCACTGGAGCCTTTCCTCGTTGCACTGGCAGTTATACCGAGTTTATGTAGATCTCGTGAGTGGAACGACTAGTCAGTTTCCTGTACCGCCACTCCCGTAACGCTGCTGGCGAGAATCTCGTGTTTCCCAGGGACACCCGGTAGGCCCCCTGGGCTCCTTCCGTCCTTGTGATGCAAGGCGTCCCTCTGTTCTACACTGAATGACGAAGCAGAATATGCCGTGATCAAACATGGTCCTGGAATCCAGAACGGCGCTTTGGCGCCCGGAGGGAGGTTTGGTGTCCATCTCGTGTGACCCAACCTAGTTGGCACTCTCTCTCTCTCACCCCCTCTCTCTCTCTCATCTCTCAATCCACTCTCTCTCTCTCCCCCATCTCTCTGTCTCCTCCAGTTTCCATTAGCTCAGGCCCCAAGGGACAAACCGCCAAGGCGTATCAAGTCCATCCTGTTTGTTCAGGAGGCCTCTTTGCACCTTGAAAAGACCACAAGTCATTCGCTCTTTGGCGTAAAGCCGTGGGAAAAGCTTGTGCCCGGATGTCTGTTGTAAGCCTTTCTTTCCAGCTTCAGAACATGACGGACAGCTGCGATGGTGAAAAGCTCAGAGCCAGTGTGATGGACTTGTACTGTCTCAAGGCCTTAAAATGCATCTAATCACCCTTCACAGCATCCACGATTTGGCGGACATCGGCCAGCAGCTCCCTCTCCACCGAGCGCAGAATAAGCCCAAGCGCATCTGCTGCCCCCCCCCCCCTCCCCCTGTTTGGGTTTCATAGACACTGCTTCTTCTTATGTGAGTCAAAGATCCATACATATAAAACAACTGGGAGTTCACGGCACAAGAGCCGTGGGGAAGGGCTTTCACTTCAGACTTATCCTCGTTTGAGAACCATGAACATTAATAGAAGACGCTCGCCAAGCCTGATTGACTTTTTCTCTCGCAAGCGCTTCCGAAGTTTGTTCTCGCGCAGAGGTTTTTCCCCATTTCTGCTGCATAAAAAAGGAGAAGCTGATGACATGCATGCACGGAGCGCCCCGCTGTATCTCATCCCCAGTCACTGCTCCTGGCTGCTGAATCCATTCTGGCTCCTGGATGACCCAGATACTAAAAAAACGATCAACGACCGAGTGCAGAGCATAGATTGATGGCAGGCACGCTGGTGAAAACTGCAACTCCCCACTCCCTATCTGCACCCGCACCCCACATTTAGGTTCTCTGGATTATGTCTCATCCGTCCGTTTTCCTGGTTACAAGCGTGGGTATTTCTACTCAAGGGGGTGGCAGTGAGTTGGAAGCACAAGGGTTTTGGTGTTCTCTAAATAAAGTGGCCAGTTAGTGGAAGCACAAGGTAGGTTTTGTTTTCTAATAAAGTGGCCGAACGTGACCGTGAAAGCTGACTAAGGTCCGTGTTCTTCCTAATAAATTGTGGCACCCGTGCAGTGCAAAGTAACAAAAGGTGGGCTGTCTCGTTTCTAATAAAGTGGCCAGTGAGTGGAAGCACAAGGTGGGTAACCCATGTTTCTAATAAAGTGGCCAGTATGTGGGAAGCACAATGTAGTTGTTTCCAATAAAAGTGGCCAAAGTGAGTGGAGAGCCACCAAGGTGGGTGTTTCTACATATAGGCCATGGGCCAGTGATGGAGCAAGGCACAAGGTGGGTAGTTTCTAATAAAGTGGCCAGTGAGTGTACGGCAACCACGGTGTGGTGTTTCTAATAAAAGTGGCCCCCGGTGACAGATGAAGTTACAGAGGGTGGGTGTTTCCCTAATAAAGTGGCCAGTGTGTTGGAAGCACAACTGTAGTTGGTTTCCATATAAGTGGCCAGTTGAGTGGGAAGCCAAGAAGGTGGGTGGTTTAATAAGTAAGTGAGCCAGTATGTGGAAGCAACAATGTGTAAGGTCGTTTCCAATAAAGTGGCCCGATTGAGTGGAGGCCAGGAAAAAGGTGGGTGTTAACTAACCTATAGTGAGCCATGTGTGTGGAAGCACAAAAGGTTGGTGGCACGGTGATGTTTTCTAATAAATGTGGCAAGTGAGTGGAGGCACAACGGTTGGGTGTTTCTAATAAAGTGTCCCAGTGGAGTGGAGGACACAAGATGGGGTGTTTCTAATATCGTGGGCCAGTACTGGCTCGTGTGGAAGCACACAGGTTGGTGTTTCTTTTTTTTTAATAAAAAAAAAAAGTGGAACCATCAATAGTGAGTGGAGGCAATAAGGTGGTAGTGTGTCGACATAAAGTAGCCAAGTGATTGGAAGCACAAAGGTGGTGGTTTCTAATTAAAGTGGCCCAGTATGTGTGAGGCACAAGGTTGGGTGTTGTTCCAATTAAACGTGGCCAGTCGGACTTGAGGAGCACACAGGTGGGTTGTTTCTAAATTAAAGTGGCCAGTGTAGTGGAGGCCACAACAAGGTGAGTGTCCGTCTATATTATAGTGGCCCAGTGAGTGGCAAGGCACAAAGGTGACGGTGGTTCTAATACAAAGTGGCCAGTGAGTGGAAGCACAAAGGTGAGGTGTTTCCAATAAAAAGTGGCCAAGTGAAGTGGGGGCAACTAAAGATGGTGTGTTTTCGTAATAAAGTGGAAGTCCGCCCCCCCCCCACCCCACCCCTGTATGCAGAACAAAAGGGTCGGGTCAAACATTATATTTTTGTAATAAAAGTTGGAACATGAGTGAGGAAAAAGGTGGCCCCCCCAGTATACATCCTCCCCCCATTTGGATCTGGGTGTTGATCTAATATAGTGGCCAGGTGAACCCGTGGAGAGCACAAAGGTGGGTCCCTAACTGTTTCTAATAAACAAGTGGCCAGTAGAAGTGGCACCAAGCACAAGGTGGGTGCTTTTCTATATCAGTGGCCAAGTGAGTGGAAGCACAATGTGGGGTGTTTACTAAATAAGTGGCCAGTTGAGTGGAAGCCAAAGGTGGGTGTTTCTAATAAAGTGGCAACCGGTGAGTGGAAGCAGAAAAGGTAGGTTGTTTTCTAATATAGTGGCCAGAGAAGAAACAAGGTAGGGGCCTTAATCCTCGGCTGCGAGAGTCTCTCTTATTTTCTATCTCAAACATGATCATTCTCTCCGAGAGCCGAGAGACTGTCCCTTGCCATCTCTTCTCAATCATGGCAGATCTCGTAACAATAGGTCCAGAGATGCAACAAGAGGCAGGCGACTCATACCTTTGAAGCTTTCTGCAAGAGATCGGCAAAAACAGACGAGTGCTGCAGTTGTTTCCCGTTAAGAGAAGCATGCCCCTCAGAAAGGTTGCATGCTGTTCTCGGTTTGGGTTTGCCTCCTGCAGGTAATATTAGCAACAGAGCCAGCTAGGGGGAAAAGGGAATGCAGACCAAGTGTTCTCTAAGGGGGAAACTTACCATGGAGAGTTTTTCTCTGGTCTCACTTTATCCCCCACCCTCTGTCTTTCTCTCTCTGCCTCGTTTCTTTACCTCACTTTGTCTGTCTTTCTCTCCCTTGTTTCTCTGCCTCACTCTCTGTCTGCCCTTCTCTCCCTCCTTTCTCTGCCTCACTCTCTGCCTGCCTTTCTCTCCCTCCTTTCTCTGCCTTACTCTCTGTCTGGCTTTCTCTCCCTACCTGTCTGCCTTTCTCTCCCTCCTTTCTCTACCTCCCTGTCTGCCTTTCTCTCCGTCCTTTCTCTACCTCCCTGTCTGCCTTTCTCTCCCTCCTTTCTCTACCTCCCTGTCTGCCTTTCTCTCCCTCCATTCTCTGCCTTACTCCCTGTCTGCCTTTCTCTCCCTCTTTTCTCTGCCTTACTCCCTGTCTGCCTTTCTCTCCCTCCTTTCTCTGCCTCACTCTCTGTCTGCCTTTCTCTCCCTCCCTGTCTGCCTTGCTCTGTCTGCCTTTCTCTCCCTCCCTGTCTGCCTTTCTTACTTTCCCTCCTTTCTCTGCCTTACTCTCTTTCCATCCTTTCTCTACCTCACTCCCTGTCTGCCTTTCTCTCTTTTCCTCGTTTCTCTGCCTTACTCTCTGTCTGCCTTTCTCTCCCTCCCTGTCTTCCTTTCTCTCCCTCCTTTCTCTGCCTCACTCTCTGTCTTTCTTTCTTTCTTTCTTTCTTTCTCTTTCTCTCTCTCTCTCTCTCTCTCTGGCTGTCACTATGTCTCTGTCTCTCTTTCTCTCTGTCTCTCTTTGTCTTTCTCTTTGTGTCTGTCTCTCTCTCTGACTGTTTGCCTATAGGTAATAACCTGCCTTTCCTGTTTTATTACTGTGTTATAACTGCTTATTACTACTGTATAAAGTGTTTATGACCGCTATTATTAAACCTAAAGCGAATTAAATAACTCTTTACTGGGGGAGCCTTATTCTAAAGCGGTACTCTCTGTTCTGGGCAAGCAGTGAAACCAGGCTGGGCGTCTCGGGCGTATCGCTCAAGGCAGATTAAACAGGACCTGAATGGAACCAGCAAGCCCAGACAGAACAGAGCAGAACTGGGAAAGTTCGCTGAGCATTACCACAGCTACTGTACAGGATCAGAGAGGAGGCCTAGGGGAGGCGCATGCCCCAAACTAACAGGGGTAGAGTGTTACCCCGGTAACGTGGTGGTCTGTGACAGGGATGTGTACATGGTTAAGGTGCTGTCCTGTGTCAGTGTGCATGCGGCGTTCTCCTCTGTCTATTCAGCTGACCAAACCTCAAATCTCTCTCTCTCTCTCTTCCTCTCTCTCCCTCCTTTCTCTGCCTCACTCTCTCTCTCTCTCTTCCTCTCTCTTCCTTCTTTCTCTGCCTCACTCTCTCTGTCTGTCTTTCTCTCTCTTCCTCCTTTCTCTGCCTCGCTCTCTCTCTGTCTTTCTCTCTCTTTCTCCTTTCTCTGACTCACCCTCTCTGTCTTTCTCTCTCTCCCTCCTTTCTCTGACTCACTCTGTCTTTCTTTTTCTCCCTCCTTTCTCTGCCTCACGCTCTATCAGTCTTTCTCTCTCTTCCTCCTTTCTCTGCCTCACGCTCTATCAGTCTTTCTCTCTCTTCCTCCTTTCTCTGACTCACTCTCTCTGTCTTTCTCTCTCTCTCTCCTTTCTCTGACTCACTTTCTGTCTTTCTTTTTCTCCCTCCTTTCTCTGCCTCACGCTCTCTCAGTCTTTCTCTCTCTTCCTCCTTTTTCTGCCTTACTCTGTCTGTCTTTCTCTCTCATACTCCTTTCTCTGCCTCACTCTCTCTGTCTATCTGTCTGTCTTTCTCTCTCTTCCTCCTTTCTCTGCCTCACTATCTGTCTTCCATTCTCTCTCCCGTTCCTTTCTCGGCCTCATTCTGTCTATCTTTCTCTCTCTCTCCACTTTTCTCTGTCTCAATCTCAGTCTACCTGTCTTTCTCTCCCTATCTCTGCCTTACTCTCTGTCTGTCACTATGCCTCTCTCTGACATTCTTTCTGTCTCTTTCTTTCTTTCTTTCTTTCTCTCTCTCTCTCTTTCTTTCTTTCTGTATTTCTCTCTTTCTTTCTCTCTTTCTTTCTTTCTTTCTTTCGTTCTGTCTTTCTTTCTTTCTTTCTTTCTTTCTTTCGTTCTGTCTTTCTTTCTTTCTTTCTTTCTTTCTTTCTTTCTTTCTTTCTTTCTTTCTGTCCTTCTTTCTTTCTTTCTGTCTTTCTTTCTTTCTCTCTTTCTTTCTTTCTTTCTTTCTTTCTTTCTTTCTTTCTCTCTCTCTTTCTTTCTTTCTTTCTCTCTCTTTCAGGCTGTCACTATATCTCTTTTTCTTTTTGTCTGTCTCTTTTTTCCTTTTTTTGTAAACTTGAGAAAATTAGATACATGTTGAGAGGACGTACAGACATTTTTTTAATGGCAGCCCTTTATTTCCTATTTCACTAATTTAGAGGCACTACCCAGCTGAATGTGTGCTTGTTTTTATTTTTGTTAGTTTTTTATGATGCATTATTAATCAGTAATGTGTGTACTGGTCATGAAGAGTTGAGTGGGGACATTGGTGGGGGTGGTTCATTGTTATTACAAGGTACTCTGTAATTTAAATATTTCCTCCTACTTATTAGACTGGGTTTATTATTATTATTATTATTATTATTATTATTATTATTATTATTATTATTATTATTATTATTATTATTATTTTTATTTATATAATGATTTATTTCTTTAAATTATTATTTAGTTATTGATTTAATATGTGAGTATGAGACCTTGTACATATGCACGTATGTTAAAATAAAAAAGTGGATTAAGTAAATTGTGTTTTTGTAACTGAAACTACTGAGCTGTATTTATTTTCCAATAATAATAAACCCATGTTTGATGATGTTTCACGCCCGCAGGCAGCGCAGCATCTTCTGTTTCACAAGCGCTGTGGTTGGATGGATGTGGCCTGCACTGTCCTTAGCGCCGCTGGGCAGATGGGCTTGAACGGACATCTGTTTTATCTTTCTCTAGATTCTCTCGACTTCAGAGACCTGGCTGTACCACTCAGCAGCTTTACAGCCGTGGCAGCTCGTCTCCTTTTCACTGGAAGAGCTAATCCCATATGACATATCGTTGCTGTCCAGTGAAAAACATGTATCTCCATTTTTGTCCATTTTGACTTTTATGCATCATTTGAAAACAGCCGCTGACGTTTACACACTGTGAGATTTGCATGATGAACGGACCAACAGAAATGGCCCAGAAGTGCTCGGAAGGACGTCTGGTTCCATTGACTTACATTAAAATCGAATGAGGTTTTTGGCCTCTCCTGTAAAGTTGCCATTTTGGAGATACTTGTTTTTCTTTGGACAGCGACGATATGAGGAACCTTGAGTTCCTCCTTGAGGCTGGCATTGGTAGGATCTGCCTTTTGAGGAGGGTCTTGGACTGGATGACTGCAGAGCGGCTGGTAGATCTGGCAGGTCTCAGGTCAATGCACCTGGCTTCCCAGGTGTTGGACCACTTGAGGTGCGACCTGTCTGCCTCTGTTCATGACTTCGTAGGTGTGGCACTAGTGGAGGGATCGTAGTGGAATAGGAGAACTGGGAAGAGGGTCAAGGAAACCTTCTCTCACTGGAGACCCCAATCCTCTTGAACATCAGTGGTCTTACGAAATGGCCACTCCTTAAAAGGTAGCTGGCATGGCTTGATCGGTTAGTTAGGGAGGACTGTCCTCTCTGTGGGGTTACTCAGACTGTGCGGGTACTTCCTCCAGCGTGTTTATTCATGGTCCTATGTGCTCCGGTTTACAGGAAGACAGTTAGTCCTCTGAGTTTCCGTTTGCTACAGCAACGCCCGTTTGGTGGAGTAGGAAGATCACACAGGGCGGATGGATCCTTTTCTGAGGGCGAGGAGTTTCGTGTTTTTGATGCCTCCAGTTGTGAGCTTATTGGTGATGTAATCTCCTGTTCTGCTGTGTTGGGTTTGTACGCTGTGTTTGTGAGTCTGATGAACAGGACGGTCTGTACTGAAGCGTTAGGTCAGCCGTGTTAGTGTGCGTTTGGGTTTTTATTATTCTGTGTGAGGTTTATCTGTCTAATGTGAATTAAAGGCGTTTTAAATCTCTCTCTATCTCACTGTCTCTCTGTCTGCCTCTCTCTCTCTGCCTCCCTCTGTCTCTCTGTCTGCCTCCCTCTGTCTGCCTCTCTCTCTCTGCCTCCCTCTGTCTCTCTGTCTGCCTCTCTCTCTGCCTCTCTCTCTCTGCCTCCCTCTGTCTCTCTGTCTGCCTCTCTCTCTGCCTCCCTCTTGCTCTCTGTCTGCTTCTCTATCTCTCTCTGTCTGCCTCTCTCTCTGTCTGCCTCTCTCTTTGCCTCCCTCTTGCTCTCTGTCTGCCTCTCTCTCTGTCTGCCTCTCTATCTCTCTCTGCCTCCCTCTCTCTCTGTCTGCCTCTCTATCTCTCTCTGCCTCCCTCTCTCTCTCTGTCTGCCTTTCTCTTTACCTCCCTGTCTTTCTCTGTCTGCCTCTCTCTCTGCCTCCCTCTCTCTCTCTGTCTGCCTCTCTCTCTGCCTCCCTCTCTCTCTCTGTCTGTCTCCCTCTCTGCCTCCCTCTCTGCCTCCCTCTCTCTCTGTCTGCCTCTCTCTCTGCCTCCCTCTCTCTCTCGGTCTGCCTCTCTCTCTGCCTCCCTCTCTCTCCCTGTCTGACTCTCTCTCTGCCTCCCTCTCTCTCTGCCTCTCTCTGTCTCTCTGCCTCCCTCTTTCTCTCTGTCTGCCTCTCTCTCTCTCCCTCTCTGTGTGTGTTCTGCGTCTCTCTGTTTCTCTTTCTGTCTCTCTCTCACTATCTCTCTCTGCCTCCCTTTTCCCTCCACTCTCTCTTTCTCTCTCTCTCTCTCTCTCTCTCTCTCACTATCTCTCTGCTTCTCTCTCTCTCTCTCTCTCTCTCTCTCTCTCTCTCTCTCTCTCTCTCTCTCTCTCTCTCTCTCTCTCTCTCTCTCTCTCTCTCTCACTATCTCTCTGCTTCTCTCTCTCTCTCTGTCTGCCTCACTCTTTCTCTCTGCCTCCCTCTCTCCCTCTCTCACTTTGTCTATTTCATCTTGTATCTTCGTAGTTTGCTCTGTATCTGTTTATCTACATATGTTTCTCTCTTCTCTTCTCTCTGTCCTTTTTTTCTCTCTCTCCCCTTACTCCTTTTTCTCTTTGCTCTTCCTCTTTTTTCTACCTCCCTTCTATATCCCCATTCTCTGCCCTGTGATATATCTCTATTGCATCTCTCTCTCTCTCTCTCTCTCTCTGTCTCTCTCTCTCTGTCTCTCTCTCGACTCTGCTAGTCAACAAAACATCTGTGTATATTCTTAATAATGTATTTGTACATGACACATGCGTTATTAATTGATAAATTGTGAAACAGATTCTGTATCCAGTGAAAGTGGTGTATAGAAAGTCTATTCAGGAAGACGTCGTGTCCTGTAACAGTCTGAGACACATGAGCAGGATGCCAGTCCCACCACGTCTACCATACTGGCTCTGAGCCTTGTAATACATTGATTTGAGAAACTTCCACCTGCTGTTGATGTGCTTTATAGCTGGTGTAAAACCAGAACTGCCCTTCGTTTGCTCAGATACTCGTCCGAGCAGCTTGTTATTCTGAGCTTTATGGCTGTTCATCCTGATAACTTATCTTCTCTGCAGAGCAGTTTCAGCAGAGAGGCTGGAATCTTCCTGATTGGGAATGTAATCGGGTGTTTATATGAGTATTCCGACTGAGATGTGTACGGTTCAGTTTGAGCTATGAGTTTTATCATTAACAGCTTAACAGGCTGTATGTTAACATGGCAGCTGAAAGCACCATTAACACTCATCAGAAAACAGCTGCACCCAGAAGGAATCAACCGACAGGGATGAAACTTGGTGGGGAGGTTTGACCTGGTGAGACATGCCAATGGTTCAAGCTTCACGCTCAGCTGTGCATGTGACATAAGCAAGGATGAGCCTTATCGCTGTACCCGACTGACCCAACAGCCACGATTACAAACGTTCTCTCTATGAGCCATTCTGAAAGCACCATTGGACTCCCCTTAACACCACGTCACCACCACCTAAGACTGCAAGGGTGTGGTGACAGACTGTCATGGAGTGACTCAGAATGGCAGCGGGTCATCTTCAGCGATGAGTCCCGCTTCGGTCTTTGTGGGGACGACCAACGAATGCGTGTGTGGAGGCACCGTGGTCAGCACTAAGTTAAGCAGTTTGGCGTCACACATCCAGAAGGCCTGGTGTCACTCCACCTACACACCTACCGCACCATCTGCAGGAACTGGGTGAGGATATTCAAGCTGCATGGGATGGATTATCACAGGACGCCATTAGGAACCCTACAGCTCCATACCGAGACGTCTAGCATGTTGGGTTAGCAAACATGGCGGCCTGACTCCATACTGAGAGACAGACTTCTGTAGGTGTAGCTCAATAAATATTGATCATATCATCTAAATGTATCATCAGTTATCATTCCTGGTGACCTTTAACCTCCTTCCCAACACCACTGCAACCCCACACAATCATGTTTATATACCATTTATAGTTGAATGCAGGTCAAACAGAATTGACCTATCTGGGCTTTCTGCTTCGATTAGCATTTCATACACCGTCCCAGCTTTTTTGGAATCGCTTCTTGGGATGACATAGCTCTCAGTAATGGAATAATCAGTGCTGACCAGGATAAGTATTATAATGGCAGCCCTTCTGCTCGAGTGCCCATTATATTCCAAAGCTAAAATATCACAACACTCAGGTGCAGCCTTGGCAATGCCTCATTAAGTACAAGTGGCCTGGACCCGGTTTCATGGTGGGCCCTTAAGTCGAATCCACTGTTAGTAGCGTGTTCACAACTACTGTTTCTTTGACGCTCCATCCAGCGGCATCCTCTCTGTGGCCATGTGTGCTAATTGAGATGGAAGGATTTCCAATGTAAAGTGCTTGTTCGCTACATCCTCGCCTTTGTGTCGTTTGATGAACGAGTGCAATCACCGCGGGCAGGAGCTGCTCGCAGAAACGCTCTTGTGTTGACAAATTAGTGGAGACTCTTTTTCACAATGCAGCTGCTTTTGGCAATAAGAGCTGTTCAGTGGGCAGACAGAGGGTCCTGGGTAACGTCTCCAATGGAGATGAACAATGAAGCGTTGTTTTGTTTTGGAGGTTGGGGTGGGCGGGGTTGAGCTGTGTACCATTGATGCTTTTATTACTTCATATTTCAATTTCTGCTTCACGACATCTCACATTCTGTGTTTGCACACCGCAGGAGTTTTTAATCTCGCCTAGGCCGGGTATGGGTATCCAGGGCCTCCGCTATGCCCATCGGAGACCTAGAGTATGTCTATTGTAAGATTAAGGCCTGTGATTTGTGTCAAAGCCAGTCAGGAAAAAGTCTGTCATGCTTCCGGATTCTCCTTCCACCTCCAACTCTCCAGACTGCCATCCTCACAGTGCACCACTTCATGACATCACCATCACATGTCCACAAACCATAATGTGGTAAGCAACTTGCTTAGTTGGACCGATACAGCTGCAATGCAAGTGTTTCCCAAAACCATGGGTGGAGGTAACTACGTTGGTAACATGGACCATTTTTTGGTAAGCCTGGACCATCTTTAGGTGACACAGGTGTTTCCTGAAACTGTAATTCCACTGTACGTTCATAAACACAGTGGGTAAGCTACAGCTGCGATGCAAGTGTTACCCAAAACCATGGGTGGAACGACGGATGTAGCTACGTCGGTAACTCACAAAGTCTGAAGCATCATTAAGCGACACAGGTGTTTCCTGAAATCGTAGTTCCATCAAACGTTCGTAAACACTGTGGGTAGGCTGTTTAGTTGGAACTACAGCTGTGGATGTGTGGTTAGAAGCTTAGTTCCTGGTGATGGTGTCATTGATGATGCAGTAGAAGGAGACCGGGAAGGAGAAGCTTAGTTGCTTAGTTGGAACGATACAGGTGCAAGGCAAGTGTTTCCCAAAACCATGGGTGGAAGGACGGAGGTAACTACGTCGGTAGTCTGAACCATCGTTAAGCGACGCAGGTATTTCCCGAAATCGTAGTTCCACTCTTTCCGTAAAGTATGTACCTTCAGATGTACTTAAGTATGGAGAGTACCAGTACTAGAGTATGTACCTTCAGATGTACTTAAGTATGGAGAGTACCAGTACTAGAGTATGTACCTTCAGATGTACGTAAGTATGGAGAGTAACAGTACTAAAGTATGTACCTTCAGATGTACTTAAGTATGGAGAGTAACAGTACTAAAGTATTTACCTTCAGATGTACTTAAGTATGGAGAGTAACAGTACTAAAGTGTGTACCTTCAGATGTACTGAAGTATGGAGAGTAACAGTACTAAAGTATGTACCTTCAGATGTACTTAAGTACGGAGAGTAACAGTACTAAAGTATGTACCTTCAGATGTACTTAAGTATGGAGAGTAACAGTACTAACGTGTGTACCTTCAGATGTACTTAAGTATGGAGAGTAACAGTACTACAGTGTGTACCTTCAGATGTACTGAAGTATGGAGAGTAACAGTACTAAAGTATCTACCTTCAGATGTACTTAAGTATGGAGAGTAACAGTACTAAAGTATCTACCTTCAGATGTACTTAAGTATGGAGAGTAACAGTACTAAAGTATGTACCTTCAGATGTACTTAAGTATGGAGAGTAACAGTACTAAAGTATGTTCCTTCAGATGTACTTAAGTATGGAGAGTAACAGTACTAAAGTATTTACCTTCAGATGTACTTAAGTATGAAGAGCATCAGTACTAAAGTATGTACCGTCAGATATACTTAAGTATGGAGAGTAACAGTACTAAAGTATGTACCTTCAGATGTACTGAAGTATGGAGAGTAACAGTACTAAAGTATGTATCTTCAGATGTACTTAAGTATGGAGAGTAACAGTACTAAAGTATGTACCTTCAGATGTACTTAAGTACGTAGAGTAACAGTACTAAAGTATGTACCTTCAGATGTACTTAAGTACGGAGAGTAACAGTACTAAAGTGTGTACCTTCAGATGTACTTAAGTATGGAGAGTAACAGTACTAACGTGTGTACCTTCAGATGTACTTAAGTATGGAGAGTAACAGTACTAAAGTATCTACCTTCAGATGTACTTAAGTATGGAGAGTAACAGTACTAAAGTATGTACCTTCAGATGTACTTAAGTATGGAGAGTAACAGTACTAAAGTATGTACCTTCAGATGTACTTAAGTATGGAGAGTAACAGTACCAAAGTATGTACCTTCAGATGTACTTAAGTATGGAGAGTAACAGTACTAAAGTGTGTACCTTCAGATGTACTTAAGTATGGAGAGTAACAGTACTAAATAATGTACCTTCAGATGTACTTAAGTATGGAGAGTAACAGTACTAAATAATGTACCTTCAGATGTACTTAAGTATGGAGAGTAACAGTACTAAAGTATGTACCTTCAGATGTACTTAAGTATGGAGAGTAACAGTACTAAAGTATGTACCTTCAGATGTACTTAAGTATGGAGAGTAACAGTACTAAAGTGTGTACCTTCAGATGTACTTAAGTATGGAGAGTAACAGTACTACAGTGTGTACCTTCAGATGTACTTAAGTATGGAGAGTAACAGTACTAAAGTATCTACCTTCAGATGTACTTAAGTATGGAGAGTCACAGTACTAAAGTATCTACCTTCAGATGTACTTAAGTATGGAGAGTAACAGTACTAAAGTATGTACCTTCAGATGTACTTAAGTATGGAGAGTAACAGTACTAAAGTATGTTCCTTCAGATGTACTTAAGTATGGAGAGTAACAGTACTAAAGTATGTACCTTCAGATGTACTGAAGTATGGAGAGTAACAGTACTAAAGTATGTATCTTCAGATGTACTTAAGTATGGAGAGTAACAGTACTAAAGTATGTACCTTCAGATGTACTTAAGTACGTAGAGTAACAGTACTAAAGTATGTACCTTCAGATGTACTGAAGTGTGGAGAGTAACAGGAGCATGGTTTATTATGACTCTAAGGTCCTATTATCATTTCTAGAACAGGACTCTTCATCAGCTCAGTGTAGGTGAAGAGACTCTAGTGTCTCTCAGTCCACCAGTCTTTAATAGAAGCTCATTCATTAGTCTGACCCTGATAGCAACACTGATGACAGCACTGCAGTCAGTGATGTATCCAGAACGTACCAAGAACATCCATAGCGTGAAGATGTTCTCACAAAATTGGTCCCGCTTGCCTGATTCCTCTGTCACATTGTAACGATGATGATAGTTAACCGGTGTCAGGCTTTTACTTAAGCTCTGAAGTCCTAACCAATAGGAGAGTTCCTGTTTAAACAGTCAAGCTAACTGATAATAATAATAATAATAATAGTTTACACTTCTATAGCGCCTTTCACAAACCCAAGGATGCTTTACAAACACAACAATAAACCAACAAATAAACAAACAAACAAAAAATTATCATGAAGAATGAAAATGTTTAGAGAAAAGATACGTTTTTAAGTGAGTTTTGAAGACAGGAAGAGAGGGTGAAGTGCGTATAGATGAAGGTAGGGAGTTCCAGAGTGTGGGGGCAGCAACACTAAATGACCTGCCACCCATAGAAGAAAGCCTGGACCTAGGAACAGCCAGGAGACCAGAGTCAGAAGAACTTAGCTCACGTGATAGAACGTAAGGATGTAGGAGGGCTGACAGATAGGTGGGTGCTAGCCCGTGTAGGGCTTTAAAGGTCAGGAGAAGGATCTTATAGTGGATACGCTCTGTAACTGGTAGCCAGTGTAGCTGAAGAAGGATGGGGGTGATGTGTGCAGACTTCTTGGTGCGGACTAAGACTCTGGCTGCGGAGTTTTGAATGTACTGTAGAGGGCGAAGGGTTTTGGAGGGTAGATCATGGAACAGAGCATTGCAGTAATCTAGCCTAGATGAAATAAATGCATGAGTCTCAGCATCTTTCGAAGTAAGCAGTGGGCGGAGCCTAGCAATATTGTGAAGATGAAAAAATGCAGGCTTTGTCAGAGATGTAATATGGGAAACAAAACTGAGGCAAGGGTCAAACAGGACACCAAGGTTTCGCTGGGTAGTGGACGGGGTGACTGGGGTGTCATTAACAACAAGCACACAGTCGGAGTATAAAGCTGTCTTAGCACCAACAATTATAAATTCCGTTTTTTTACTATTAAGCTATTAAGCTATTAAGCTTAGCAACTACGTAAAGAAAAGCCCATTAACGCTGTTCGGTAGACATCACGTTTAGCTCACGAAAGTGTTCCTGCTCCAGATTGAAATCCTCTGCTGATCATGAAGACCTCAAGGTCCAAGACAAGAGGCATGTGCAGGTAAGGAATGCACTCCTCGGTGTAAAGCTGGAGCCGGCATGGTTTCCTATGGTAACCTGGTTAGACTGGGGCTTCTGCACTGTATTAGATTCCTGAAACAGGCAGTGAAATCACATTACCGCATTTAATAAAATCTAGAAGTCAAATCCCAGCATAACACTCGATAGCTTAGCCTCAGGAGCCGCGACTCTGGTCCAGCACCAAAGCAGATGTAGATGGCTTGCGACGAAAAGCATCAACTCAGAAACTGGAGGCTGTGAAATGACCACATTCCAGTCAAAACCTGATCATATTTGAAAACCTAGCCTCAGGACTACGGTTCAGAGTGTCCAGACATTGCAGCAGAGCTAAAGCAGAAGGCTAACGTTGATAACGTGGTTAGTGCTCGTAGAGGGAATAGCATACCCGACATTTCAGCTCTGTGCCGTATACTCCGAGCTGTGACTTCTGGGTTGCCACATCTAGCATGCTTTGCCTGGCAGTGACAGGAGGGAACAGGTTTTCTGCTGGGACTATGGAAACAACACTGTAACGGCAGCAGATGTTGTACAAGATTTGCACCAGCCGATCAGCCATACCATTAACACCACCTCCCTGTATCTACACTCACTGTCCATTTCATCAGCTCCACCTACCATACCATACAGGAGCACTCTGTAGTTCTACAGGTACAGACTGTAGTCCATCTGTTTCTCTGTATACTCTATTACCCTGTTCTTCAGTAGGCAGGACCCCCACAGGACCACCACAGAGCAGGTAAGATGTGGGTGGAGGCTCATTCCCAGCACTGCAGTGACTCTGACGTGCTGGTGGTGTGTTAGTGTGTGTTGTGCTGGTGTGAGTGGATAAAGAGGCTTGGGTATCTCATACTTGGGTTCTTTATGAGCAAGGATCAGTCGGGGTGTCGTATACTACCATCTCCTGAGCCTAGGTGGTACTGCACATGGTTCCGACCTCCCCCCTGGCTCCACCCATGGCTCACACCTGCAGCTGATGATGAACTCATTAAGACTGCTACCCCTCTTATTGTTCTGCCAGTTGAGACGTCTTGGTGTTGTAACTGGAGGTCTGGGCTCCATGCTTCTGATCCTCGCCTTGTCTCCTGGTTTCTGGTTCTGACTGTGTCTCTGTTGTTGATTGGCCATGTTATGACCCCTGCCCGTCATCTGGAGTGTGAGTTTTTGGAACGCCCCAAAACCACTTCCTACTTTTGACAGAGTCGGCGTGTGTCTCATGAAGGAAGTCACGTTTTCTTGGCCTTCTCTGGGCCCCATGTGGAAGGCACTCCGATTTGGGCATGGGTCCCTCCTTGCAGATCACGTACACCCATACATGTTGATTGTCTTCCCTGGGATCTTCCAGCAAGACCTTCCAGCAAGACCTGCTATATGTCACATGGGTAGAAATGTCTATCATTGGTTGGACTACCCTGGATCACTAATTCCTCAGACTTGAACCCAATTCAGCATCTGTGGGACCATAACCTCTATGGATCCTCCTCCGTGCCCCCTCCAGCAGCTGTGGGATGCAGCATGGCTCCAGATACCTGTGACGACCTACCAGGACCTTACTGTGTCGCTCCCCGTCCATATAGCTGACTGACATAATCAGGTTCTTGGATTGTGGGATGGCAGGGTGGTGTAGTGGATAGCACTGTACTGAGAGACTTCTGTATGTGTAGCTCAGTAAATATTGATCATATCAGTCTAAATGTATCATCAGTTATTGATCCTGGTCACCTTTATCTTCCTTCCCAACAGCACCGCACTCCCACACCTCCTTCTGGGTGCAGGTATCCTTTTGATGTTGAGTGTAGACCAAAAAGGGGTATGCTGACCTCTTTGGGACGTCACCAACAGGTAGCAGATATAAGAATACCAAATGACTTTCAAATCTGCACAAACAAGAAAATACAATCAAAAACTGAAAAATCAAGTCTGTAAATGTATTTTGTGTAATACACAACCTATAAATATCTACAAACAACAGCAAGAAAAAGAAGGAAAAAAGAAAAAGGAAGAAAGATGAAAAAGAAAAAAAGGAAAAAATTAAAAGTGAAAAGAAAAAGGTGAAAAACGAAAAATTAAAAAAGTAGACAAAAAATACTGAAAAAATAAAAAGTAAAAAGATGAAAAATTAAAAAATAAAAATAAAAAAGGAGAAAAGGAAAAAAAATTAAGAAGAAAGAAAAAGAAAACAAAAAAAAAATGTGAAAAGAAAAAAGGTGAAAAAGGAAAAAAATTAAAAATAAAAAAATTGAAAAAAGAAAAAAGGAAAAATTTAAAAAGAAGAAAAAAGAGGAAAAACTAAAAAGTGAATTAAAAAAAAACCAAGAATAGAAAAAAAGGGAAAAGGTTTTCCTTCTATGACATGCAGTCAGTCAGGTTGGATATAATAAATTGTGAATGTGTATGTCTAGGATGGGCTCCAGCACCCCCTGCAGCCCAGGAGGATCATGAATGAATGAATAAATGAATGAACGAATGAATAGATGGATGGATGGATGGATGGATGGATAGATGGACGGAGGGTTTTTGAGCCAGCCTCCCAGTTTCACCTCTTTCCCCAGGTAAAGTATAGACTCTATACATCTCAGAACACAAAGGTCTCACCTCAGCCTCTTTACTCCGAGCCCAGAGAGAGGAAAGGCCCAGCTCCCGTATACAGCCTTTGTTAATACAGGAGCGTCGCACCCCGGCATTCCTCTCACTGTACCACAGCGGAACGTCTTCCATCTCCACTCCTCTCGGCCTTGTGCAGCGCGTTCAGATGGAATGGGGTCTGTCTGACAGAAACAGCAGCGTGTCCTGAAGGTGGGCAGGATGGGACTGAGATGAATGTTGGGGGGCGTATTAAATAAGTGTACATTACGGATTCAGGAAAACCTAAACAGTATTCATCTTCATAGTGTGAGGAACATCTCGGAACATCAGACACGGCTTCCCCGTAGATTCCTGAAGCTCAAGCGGCTTAGTTCACACTCATTACAGCAGAATACAGAAACCAGGAGGGACGTTTGTTCCCCACTGCCCGCAGTAAGAGCCTCCACTCTGCCGGGAGGGCTTTGCACTAGATGTTGGAATATTGCTGTGAGAGCTCAATTGCATTCAGCCATGAAAGCAATCGTGAGGTCAGGCATGGTCTTGTAGAGCCTCACACTGTTTCACGAGGTGCTGGACTGGTGTAGAAGTTTCACACTTCCACATGTGATGAGTCCACGTTCCCAGATGTCCTTATGAGAAAGAAGAGAACACCTGAAGATCAAAGACTAAGGCCAAAGAGCAGTGTTAACATCAGTGAGGTGTTTCAACAGTGGGGAGATGTCCTAGAGCTTCCTGTCTGCCATCTACTTGCTGGAATTACCCTGTTCCACCTTAAATGGGGTGAGGCACCTGAATGTAACTGCTGCACCAAATTTAAGGTGGAACAGGAAAGTTTGAACCAAAAGCTGAGGCACCTGAACGTAGTCTACCTGCACCATTTAGAGCAGAACAGGAAACGTGAACTAGAAGCTGATTTAAGGTGGAATGGGGAAATGCAAACAAGAAGCTGAGGTGCCTAAATGAGTCTAACCATTGTACCTTTTAAGGTGGAACAGGAAAATGGGAACTAGAAGCTGAGGTGCTGGAATGTAACTTCTGCACCATTTAAGGTGGAACGGGAAAGTTCAAACAAGAACTGAGGCTTTGGATTGCAGCACTTAATGTGGAAAGGAAAAAAGCAAGAAACCGAGGCAGCTAAACCTAGTCATACACTGCTGCACCATTTAAGGTAGAATGAGGAAATGTGAACTAGAAGCTGGAGTGCTGGAATTTAACTCTTGCACAGTTTAAGGTGGAACAGGGAAATGTGAAGGAGAAGCTGAAATGAGATGGAATTTTCAAACAAGAGGCTGACTCATCTGACTGTAACTGCTACGTCATTTAAGATGGACTGGAAAAATCTGAACAAAAAATCGAGGTGCCTGAATACAGTCTAACAGCTCCACCATTTAAGGTGGAATGGAAAAATGTGAACAAGAAGCTGATTTAAGGTGGAATGGGGAAATGCAAACAAGAAGCTGAGGTGCCTAAATGGAGTCTAACCATTGTATCATTTAAGGTGGAACAGGAAAATGTGAACTAGAAGCTGAGGTGCTGGAATGTAACTTCTGCACCATTTAAGGTGGAACAGGAAAGTTCAAACAAGAACTGAGGCTTCGGATTGCAGCACTTAAGGTGGAATGGAAAGCAGCAAAAAGCTGAGGTACCTAAATGTAGTCAAACTCTGGTGCACCATTTAAGGTAGAATGAGGAAATGTGAACTAGAAGCTGGAGTGCTGGAATTTAACTCTTGCACAGTTTAAGGTGGAACGGGGAAATGTGAAGGAGAAGCTGATTTAAGGTGGAATGGGGAAATGCAAACAAGAAGCTGAGGCACCTAAATGGAGTCTAACCATTGTACCATTTAAGGTGGAACTGAAAATGGGAACTAGAAGCTAGAATGAAACCGGAATGTAACTTCTGCACCATTTAAGGTGGAACGGGAAAAACAAGAACTGAGGCTTCTGATTGCAGCACTTAAGGTGAAATGGGGAAAATCAGAACAAAAAATGGTGGTTACTGAATATAGTCATAACAGTTGCACAGTTTAAGGTGGAACAGGGAAATGTGAAGGAACGTTCAAACAAGAAACTGACTCATCTGACTGTAACTGCTGCATCATTTAAGATGGACTGGAAAAATCTGAACAAAAAATCGAGGTGCCTAACTACAGTCTAACAGCTTCACCATTTAAGGTGGAACAGGAAAATGTGAAGGAGAAGCTGAGGTGCCAGAATGGAACTATTGCACCATTTAAGGTGGAACAGGAATATTCAATCATAAAACTGACTCATCTGAATTTATCTGCTGCACCATTTAAGGTGGAACAGGAAAATGCGAACGAGTGGCAGATGGGAGCCAGAATGTAACTGCTGCATCGTTTAAGGTAGAGTGGGAAAACGTAAACAAGAAGCTGAGGCACCTGAATGTAGTCTCACTGCTACACCATTTAAGGTGGAACAGGAACGTTCAAACAAGAAACTGACTCATCTGAATGTAACTGCTGCACAATTTAAGGTGGCACGAGAAAAAAACTCAAACAAGAAGGAGGTGGAATAGAAGCCATGGACAGTGTAAAGGCCTGAGGAGGTGGTTCTAGTTCTGGTTCTGCTGGACAGGTAGGGAACAGAACCGATAGGTCAGTGTTGTTGTGTCCTGTGGTTAGCATCACAGTAGCAATGGTATAACATACAGCCTAGCTATGTAGTACACTGTCTCACTGGCTAATGCCCAGAAGATGTATTAGCGATAGAGACCCATAAACAGAATCAGACACGGCCTGATGATGACACTCAGCACGCCAGCTGCAGAATCCTGTTATCTCATCCTCCACAGCGATGGCCTCTTCATGACACTGACCCTGCCACTGGAGGCCTTGGAACCGGACCTGTCTGGCTCCAGCCTGCCCAGTCTGTTTACGCATCCTCCTCTGCTCCTGCCTCTGTTCTGTATCTTTCCTGGCCTCCTCCTCCTCCACCTCCTCCTTCTGAATTTGTTTCTGTCCTTCAGTTTGTTTTTTAATTTGCCACCGACTCACACACGGCCTTGCTGTGTTTTGTTGTGCTTCCTTTTTCCTCTGTCTAATTTATCCTCAGTGCTACCTCTTCATGGGCCGTAATGCCAACAGACTGTTATGTCTGCACCCTCGAAACGTGTGCTGGCTCTACACCTTGCACTGAGCTAAGGCGGGAGTGAGTACCGGTGCTCCAAACTCCACATTAATGAGAAAGCGCGAGGCAGGATTTGTCCCTGCAGCTTAGCGCAACATCTGAAGACATCCTGCTCATTTTGCAGTTCCACCAGCACTATGCCCAAGCAAACTATGTGCTGGAAGTAGGCAGCAATTGCGCCGGATCAATCAGGGGCATCCTTAACTAGAAAAGTGCATTTCCTGAAGGAAACACGGGATGGTTGGCAGCTTGCTCAGTGAGGAATGAAGGATAAATAAACCACACACGGAGGAGTGCGGGTGCTTCCTATAGTGCTATTGTGTTGCTAGCCACTTGTAATGTTATCCCAATTGGTTGCTATGGTGTTGCTAGGCGGTTTGCTATGGTATCCCAGGCGGTTGTTAGTTGGTTGCTAAGGTGTTGCTAGGCGGTTGCTATGGTGTTGCTAGGTGGTTGCTATGGTGTTGCTAGGTGGTTGCCATGGTGTTGCTAGGCGGTTGCTATGGTATCCCAGGTGGTTGATATGGTATTTCTTGGTGGCTACTATGGTATTCCAGGCGGATGCTAGGTGGTTGCTAAGGTGTTGCTAAGCGGTTGCTATGGTATACGAGGTGGTTGCTATGGTGTTGCTAGGTGGTTGCTAAGGTGTCCTAGGTGGTTGCTAAGGTGTTGCTAGGCAGTTGCTATGATATCACAGGCGGTTGCTAGGCGGTTGCTATGGTATCCCATGCGGTTGCTAGGCGGTTAGACAAGTGCGTGTCCGTATGGCTGAGGATTAGTTTTTTGGTGACCTCCCCTTAGTGAGCACGTGAAGTTTGGTGGCTCTCGGGCAAAGGAAACAGCCAGGCTTAGGTGGGTCCAAAAATGACTGGGACTCTATGGGAGGAACGAGGGATGTAAAACAAAAAGGAGAAACAAACGAGTGCGGGTCAATCAAACACTGTAGTCCTGCTCGGGACGCTAGTGTACCTGATTTGGTGTCTCTAGGTGGAGCGGAAGTGGGTTAGATAGGCACGTGTTTACTGGGATAGTGGATGTTCTGTGGACGCTCCTGCAAAGCAGACACATGGTAATGCACTGGGACAGCTGACCACTGATTGGCTGTTGATATGATAGCGTGATATAAGGAGTACAATGTGTCAATATAAGCCCCCCGGTCACAGGGGCCCCCAAAAAAACAAGGCCCCTGTGACTGAATCATACAAGAGCGTGTAGTACCTCCACCCGCACCAGTAACAGCTGTGAGTTGGCATGGATGAGACTGGTCTCTGGATGTAGGCCACGTCAGTGTTCAGACACTCTGGCCTCAGTATGATTACCTATGGACGTACGGGCATCGTTTACCGTGGAGCTGAATTCCAGGCTCCATCCAATGACTCATAACTAGCTCCCCAGAAACACGTAGACCTGGAAATGGCCAAACCTCACACTCCACTGTGGCTGCGTGAAGCAATAGAAGCGCAGATGAGCGGTTTTATTGTCCCTTATTGCATTGCACTGACTCCCAAACAGTCTGCCTCCACCTAATCTGCTGTGGTTTAGTAGAGTAATAGAATACGGTACTGTGAGGAGGATCAATCAGGCGGTGGCTCGGTTTGGACTTGCCGTGTCTCTTTGTTCCCGTAAAAACTCCTGAACACAATATCTTAGACCATCCGTCAATCTGCTCCACCCATTTCTTAAATCTTGTATCCAGAGTGGATTGCAGGAGGTATATGTCTAGCTGCTGGCTACTGGGATGCTCCTGGGATGCAGGGGAGGCATGGCCATGTAGAGCAGCGACGTGCCGAGCATGACGGGAGCAGCGGAGGAGACTTTTGTCTTGTAGGTAGTTGTAGCTGTTGGCTTATAGATATGTCAAGGTGCTGTTCATGCTATTCGGTGCTAGGCTACGTGCTAGTGCAGTGTTGGTGTCCACCGTCAGGTGTGGAGGTTCCTAATGGTGTCCTGTGATAATCCATCCCATGCAGATTAAATATCCTCACACAGTTCCTGCAGATGGTGCGGTGGAGGTGTGACAGCAGGTGACCTGGACATGCAATGCAGGACAACAAACCGCTCATCTTGGTGCTGACCACGGTTTCTCCACACACTGACTCGTTTGACGTCTCCACCAAGACAAAAGTGGGACTCGTCAAGATGACGGACTTCTTACTTTAACCGGGTCCAGCAAGATGCACGACGACTGAACAAACTTCTTTATGACTGCGTCATCCCAAAAGAGGGATACAATTCCAGCATGCCTGAGCTGATGAGAGCACCATGGCTAAACAATTCCCAGGAAAATCAAGAGTAAACAGACACGTTTAGCAGAGCCAGACCAAACAAAGCTTCAGTGTCCTCCTTAAAGCCTGCATGGACTTACACACTGGGGTACATGTTCCACAGTGAGCTCTGGTTTGTGTTCCTGGTCAGCCCTATCTTCTAAACCATGCTGTTCTAGATTTTACTTTCACTCCAGGTTCAGGCTTAGTGGGCTATTGGTTTATGCATCAGCCGGCTCACGTTCAGTGCACCTTGGTTTAACACTATTACAGATCGGTGGTCGTGCTGCTCTTTTGGAAGAGCTCCTGGAAAGTAACGACCAGACATTACGCAGGACTTTGGAGCCTCCAGGCAAGCGCCCTGCTTCAACCAAACCAGACAAAAGCACCGCTGTATGGCAAATTGTAAGGCAAGTGGTGAAGTCCCTGCTATCTCAGCTGTTTCATGAGTGTTGGGCAAGTTGAGTCTCTGGAAGTAGGATAGAGAATGATGCTACCATGAAGGAGGGGGGGATGTTGAATAAGCCTTGCTGAAGACCATGGGGGAAGAGGCAGCCTTGATGCTTGGGTCCAGTCTGGATCTGCTAGTAGAGCAGTACAGCCCTCCAGTGATGCTACCAGCACTGCTGCCAGAGGAGCTATCCCAGCCTTCAAGGCAAGGGATAGTGGACATTCGGAAACCCAAGGCCCAGACACATGGTAATACACTGAGACAGCTGACCGTTGATTGACTGTTATGATATGATGACGTGATATGAGGCATACTCACCAGACAATTAATGAGGCCCCTGTGACTGACATGTACCGAACAGCTGTGACTGGATTGGGCATGGACTGGACCAGTGTCTGGATGTAGGCCACATCAATGTTCAGCCACTTGTCCATCAGAGAACTGAGCAGTTGGGCCAGATTTGGTGGATGCCTTCCCTGGCACAGTTCCGAGAAGAATTCCCTGTAGACTGGGATTTTAGCCACTGCTGGTAGACCCGTATGACCGTACGCTTCCATACACCTGCAGATTCAGCTACTTCCTTCACACTATGGTCTTTGGCCACGCCCACATGCCCAATCACTCCTTTAAGCCAATCATTAGCATCTGCGCTGGAGCCGTTTTGCACTGCAGCACCTCTTCCCAATCTATGGAACAGCCCGAAAACACCACAGAGCCTCCGACATAAATAACAGCTGGGATGAAGTTCTAGGTTTAAGAACCATCCTTCCTCTAATGCCAAACTTAGCTTGAGCTTCTGTTGCTCTAGCTTTGTCTCATCTGGACATAGAACCTGGTTCCAGTCCAAGTTCCTCTAGCACCTACCAAACTTAAGCCTCGGGCGCTTGCATTTCTGGCGCACCTTCCATATGGTTTGCTGGCCCACAGTGGGCATCTAGGATGCTGCTGTCTTCTGCAAAACTCCAAGCTGGGTTTTTTGAGCCTCGCTAACCATCCTCCTCAGACTCTGTGTGGGAGCAAAATTCACTTTTGTCCTTCTCCAGGCAGGTTCTCTTCAGCTCCAGCTATTTTAAAGCTGCACTGAATGTCAGATTTATTTTCAAAACTGGAAAAAAGAGGTTCACTGAGCGAGGAGGGAAGACATGCTCCAGTACAGTGACAATGCAGTCAATTAAACACCAGTTAAGCCAGAGTTATTAGCTTTATGTACACTCATCATTCTGGAGGAGTCAGGCCACAGGAACGAAGCTTGGTGGGTTGGTTGAACACAGTGAGACATGCCAATGATTTAAGTTTCACACGAAGACGTGCATGTGACATAAGCAAGGGCAGATATCCATTATCCCTGTACCTGACAGACCCAACAGCCACAATTGCTGACATTCAACGAGCAGTGATCGCCTCTATCCTGAAAACACCACTGGACTACATATACACAGACTGCTACAACGACTGCCCTTAACACCACCCCACCGTCACCAAAGACGGCAGTGGTGTCGTACCAGACCGTTGTGGAGTGACTGAGAATGGCAGCGGGTCATCTTCAGTGACGAGTCCCGCTTTGGTCTTGATGGAGACGACCAACGAATCCGTGTGTGGAGGCACCGTGGTCAGCACCAAGATGAACCGTTTGTTGTCACATGTCCAGAAGACCCGGTGTCCCTCCACCTCCACCCCTACCGCACCATCTGCAGGAACTCTGTGGGGATATTCAAGCTGCATGCGATGGATTACCACAGGACACCATTAGGAACCACTTAGCAACCATTAGTGGTTGGGGTAGCTCAGCGGATAACACCACTACCCACCAAGTAGCCACCAGCACATGTGGGAGACTGGGGTTCGAATCCCAGTCTGGGTGACTATGCTGTGCTCCACGAATAAGAGTCCTTGGGTAAGACTCCTAACACTACATTGGCCTACCTGTAATGTGATTAACCCTGTAAGTTACTCTGGATAAGAGCATCAGCTAAATGCCAGAAATGTAATGTAACCTCTACAGCTCCATGCTGAGACGTCTGGCATGTTGGGTTAGCAAACACCAACATCTAGAGCCTGATGCCATACTGAGAGACAGACTTCTGTATGTGTAGCTCAATAAATATTGATCATATCAGTCTAAATGTATCATCATTTATTGATCCTGGTCACCTTTATCTTCCTTCCCAACAGCACCGCACTCCCACACCTCCTTCTGGGTGCAGCTGTTCTTTTGTTGTTGAGTGTATTAACATCACACACAGTCTCACAACGAGGTCCGGCTGCATGGCTAGAACTCAAATTCAACATGATGCAGCATAGAGAAATGCTGATAATAAAATATATCTCACTCGCATTCTCAGGAGATACACGTCTTTCATCAAGTGTTGACTCTCTCCTCTGTGAATACCGTTCCGTCGTGCTTGTGAATCGCATCAGTAAAATAGATCCCGTGGGAGTCCCTTGCTTTGGTCCCAATCAGTCCAGCAATTCCTGGCTGAAATTGAAATGGCTTACTCCTTTTTCACTGCACCTGTAGCTTTCCATCCTCCTCCATCTCAAAGCCCACCACTTTCATCACAATCCCCTGTTTTTCCCACCTCATTAAATACCCTCTTCTTTTATCCCACCTCTTCGCTCTCTTTATCCCACCCTCCCTTCCAAATTCCTTTCCCACCCTACCTCTTTTCCCTAACCCCTTGTCTATTCATCCCTATCCTTATCATTTTACCCCACCCCTGGTCTTCTGTACTAGCATAATCATGTCCACTTCTTCCTGTCCACCATCTTCACTAATCGTCCAGTCTTCCTTCAGTCTACCTTTGGTCCATTCTGGCCTGTGATGGTCTTCATGTTTGGTGATTTAAGTTCTAACCTGGAGATGCTAGGTGATGCTAATGGTTCCTCTAGGTTGTGTGTAAGTCTGTGTGTCTGCTCTGCAATGGACTGGTGGCCTGTCCAGGGTTTTTCCTGTCTTCTACCCAGCGAGCGCTGGGATAGGCTCCAGCACTACCCATGACTCAGATGGGTAAGTGGCCCCGAAACTGAATAAATCAATAAACATTTTTGTTAAACTGCCGGCCTAATATCGCTTTTGCCATGATACCAAAAGGTGACATAGCGAAGCTATAGACTACCAATTTGTCAGAAAGGATCATCATATAACCACTTTCCATTCTAAACATGTATGCTAACGCTAGCTACCAGATTAGCAAACTATTTTCCTAATCTAGAATCATCACTGAAGTTGATATATTGCACCCAGAAGGAGGTGTGGGAGTGTGGTGGTGTTGGGAAGGAAGATAAAGGTGACCAGGATCAATAACTGATGATACATTTAGACAGATATGATCAATATTTACTAAGCTACACATGTGTTAAGCATCAGGGCACCATCTTTGCTAATGCAGTAGTTGTAGAGGTTCCTAATGGTGTCCTGTGATAATCCATCCCATACAGCTTGAATGTCCTCTCACAGTTCCTGCAGATGGTGCGGTAGGGGTGGAGGTGGAGTGACACCAGGGCTTCTGGCCTTCTGTGACCCATGGCAACAATTTGTTCATCCTGGCAATGACCACAGTGCCTCCAATCAAACAGTGGGACTCGTCACTGAAGATGACCCGCTGCCATTCGGAGTCACTCCATGACAGTCTGGTACAACACCACTGCGGTCTTTGGTGATGCTGACGTGGTGAAGAGGACAGCCATCGTAATGGTCTGTATGCATGTAGTCCTAGTTTGTTCAGCCATCTGCCAATGGTGCTGGCACCAACAGGATGACTCATGGAGGACACCACTGCTCGCTAAATGTCCTCAGTCGTGGCTGTTTGGTCAGTCAGGTTTCAAGAAACCCTGAGGCACGTGAAGCAAGTGTGAAGAGATCTGAGAGAACTGGACTGTTTGACCAGTGATGGGAGAGAGTTTCAGAGTCAATGAGCAAATCTAGAAGCTGCTGGGTCACCAAAGCCAGGGAGGTTGGATGGAGGAACGATGAGAAGCCCAGCTGTGGAAGACCTAGAAGAGCGAAAGGGTTTTTTAAGGAATGAGAAGATCAAGTAAGAAGGAACGAGCTCATTAAGAGCTTCATGGTTAGAAGAACTGTATGTAATGTTTTATAGGAAGCCAGTGGAGATGCTGGAGAAGTGTGGACAAGGACATGGGCAGCAGAATCTGGACCAGTGTCTCCTCTCTAAGATGGCAAGCTACATTGGAGAGGTCTACATTGGAGAGTTGAGCTGGGATATACCATCTGGTGGAAAAGCTGCTCAAATGGTCCGTAATGAAGCATCGCATTATGGACCGCCTTGCTGCTCCACTGCACCAAGATCAACACGCTTGCGCCCCTTACTGATTTTTACTCTGCTGTACCTCCATCCATTATGCCACTTTGTGACACGTAATTAGAGATGGGCCAAGTGGTTTTGGAGTCGATACCGATCGCCTTTCAGCACGCTCCACTTCACAGTCAATAGTCAATAGCAGTTGAGGGTGGGGCAAGCCTGTTATCCTGCACTCACATGTGGCTGGTGACGGCATGAAACCAAGCAAACGCTAGCATGGTGATGGCGCTACAGATGGAAAAGGATGATTATCAGAGGAGAGCTTCATGGGTGTAGCTTATCTAAGGTGGAGAAAGGCAGAAGGACTCTTACTCCTTTATACTGGGTCATTTAGGACCTCAACAAGGAGACGTTGGGCATCCCAAAGAAATCAAGCCTCTTGGTAATTCCACTCCTTCAACAGCAAACATTGGACAAATGGACTCTTGATGGAGCATTCCACTTACTGCTGTGGCCTGCTGCGTATGGTAGTTCTGCTTCTCCAGAACGACTTACACAGTTAATCATGGTACAGGGAGGTCAATGTAGTGTTAGGAGTCTTGCCCAACACTACATTGACCTCTTATTACTCTTTTTATTACTCATTGACCTCTATTACTCTGCTGTAGCACAGCGTAGTCACCCAGGCCGGGAATCAATCCCCAGTGTCCTAATGGTGACCTGTGATAATTCATCCCATGCAGCTTGAATATCCTCACACACTTCCTGCAGATGGTGCGGTAGGGGTGGAGGTGGAGTGACACCAGGCCTTCTGGATGTGTGGGCACGTGACAACAAACTGTTCATCTTGGTGCTGACCACTGTGCCTCCACACACGGATTCCTTGGCCCTCTCCACCAAGACCAAAGTGGGACTCGTCACTGAAGATGACCTGCTGCCATTCTGAGTCCGTCCGGGACAGTCTGGTACAACACCATTGCAGTCTTTGACAACACTGACTTGGTGTTAAGTGCAGTTGTCGTAAAGGTGCGGGCTACCAATGGTGAGGCACTAACAGGATAACTCATGGAGGACATCACTGCTCGCTGAAAGTCTGAAATTGTGGCTGTTGGGTCAGTCAGGTAAAGCGATAAGGCCCGTCCTTGCTTACATCATTCATTGTGGAACACTGGTAATAATTACATTACTCCACCACCCCTCTTAGAACTGAAATCAAATGATCATTGAGGTCCAGAGAAAACCATGTATCTCTATTTTTGTCCTTTTTACTTTTAACCATTTGATCACAACAGTTTCATCATTAATGGTCCAACAAAAATGACCCAAAACAGTCTGGTTCCATTGACTTACACTGACAGCGACGATATCCAACTGCGACCAACTCCCTTTATCCACTGCTGTGGCTAGTCCTGTATTCCCAGTTGGTATTCCAGGCTGCAGTTTCCATGGTTGATGGGGGCAGGTAAACACGCCAATCCCCCTTCCTCCTTTTGATGTTTGACATCCGCTCAGGCATTCATCCTTCCCTTCTTTGCCTTTCAGAGTAACCAGAGGTTTTTGACACCACGGCTGAAGCCCTCGTCTGCTTAACCTTCATCTCCTTCTGTCACCTCTCTGTCCTTGTTCCCCTTTCTTCAGACATTGTTTGAAGTTCCACTGTGTTCTGATGGCCTTCTGTTTTCAGGCCTTCTTTATTAAACCAGTTATCACCTTATCCTTAACTGTTGTCCACTCCTGGACAACTAAATCAGCGATCTCCTACTTATCTCATTCACATACCTTCTTCTCTTCACCATCATTATTCCTTTATCCACAAAACTGGAGAATACCTGGAAAATATTTGAATATAAGTAGGTGTTTGGCATCCATGACTCTCAAAAAACTTAACGTCTGGTTTAGTCCACCACTGCATTCAATAGCAAAAGTTGGGAAACTTTCACTCCTGATGAAGCATCCCACACACCGCTCACTCAGGAAACATTGAAACCTGGAAAATATGAGATTTTGGCCACTTTACCCAGGTGTGTAGCTTAGCCTAGCTTTCCAGCTAACAAAGCTAACAATAGAAAAGCATTTCTAAACCGCTCAACCCAAAAATCGACCCTAGGGCAGCTGTAGTTCCTTTCAAGATCCATATATCATCATAATTCATAGAAAGAGGTTATCATGCTGCAGGAGGCGCAGATGGTCAAATCTTTCATTTTAGCTGTTACAGATGGAGAAGGATGATTATCAGAGGAGAGCTTCCTGAGTGTAGTTTATATAAGGTGGAGAAAGGCAAGAGGACTCTACCCCTAGTTTAGTTTTCTCAGATTATGCTCTAGAATTCAAGGAGATGTTTGATGTCAATGTCTCCCAAAAAATCAACATCTGATTTATTCCCCGGCTGCATTCAATGGCAAAAGTCAGGAAATTAGAAAAAAATATTTTAAAAAAGAAAAAAAAAAATTTGGATTTTGGAGCTCACCCCAAAATCGACCCCAGGGCAGCTGTAGTCCCATTCACCTTCAAGATCCACACTGTATATCATTATAGTGCACAGAGAAATCTCTCTCTGGAGACTGTTTTGGCTGGAGGAGGTGCAGATGGTCACATCTTTCATTTTAGCCAGGCTGCCCTTTTAGAAAGTGGAAGCCTCTCCTATAAAGTTACTAATTCTGGCATATGGGGTTTCCTATGACAGTACAGCGATTCAACATAAAGGGCTATAACAGCCCCTCACTATTGGGGGCAGTCGTTTCCCACTTTCCTGGACGTTTCCCAGTCGATTCCCTGAACCAACAGTAACAACTGAAGTGCCCTTGAGCAAGGCAACTACAACCCCCCAAAAATTTTCCCATGCGCCATCGACAGGGCTGCCCACCACTCTGGGCAGGTGGGCCCATTGCCCCCTAGTGTGTGTATGTGGGAGTTTCACTTCACAGTTGGGTATCCGACAAATTCCTCTGGCTCTAAACTTCCTACTCAGAGAACGGTTGGCCTCACCTAAAATTAAAAATTTCCTCTTGAATGTTTGGAGGAAGTGTCCACCCAACACACAGCAGGAGCCGCACCAAGAGAGTTCCCTCCCTCTGCATGTTGGATTCCCTCCTTCCACCACAATCGATTAAGTGAAGGTGTGGCCTGGACTCAAGAAACGAATACAATCAACCTGCATACACTGAAGTGGATGTAACTAAGAAGTCGTTGTAAGAACAGCATGTTCCTATAAGCCAATCCATTAACGTGTTCAATCAAATGTCACAGTGCAGTTTGTGAATGCCAAATGCTGTTGCACGCAAAAAGAGGAGATTGGCTGCTGTCTGGGGAAGACGGACCACCATCACCACAAAGAGGGTCAGATGTGCTATCAGGGAATCGGGATTCCTGATGGTGACTAAGCGGAGGTTCTCTCTCTCTGTCAATCACTCTCTCTGTCTCTCTTTATCATTAGTGATTCAATTCAAACCCTTATATCCAATGATCTCCCTCTGTTGTCTTCTCCTCTCCCTCTCTCTCTCTCCACCCTCCTTTTGCATCTCTGTATTTTTTTCTCGTCTCCACCTCGTGTGTTAGAGAGCCGGCAAATCTCCAACAGATGGCAATATTGTCTCTCGGAAGACTCTGGTATGCATGACTCATGAAGGAGAGAGAGGGAGAGAGTGAGCGCTCTGAAGCCGCAGCGAGTGTCGCAGTTTCATCTACAGCTAATGATGGGGGCTAATTGTGAGTGAGTGGGCGGAGCCACCCGAGCAGGAAGTAGCACATTGCCTCTGTCAGCCAGGAAGAATGAGCAAACGAGCGTTCAGATGCAGCGTCGCCTTGCGCGGTCTTCGGAGTGCCTGCGCTGGGAAGCATTAAGCATGCCTGTGAAGACAAACAGGAGTACGGCCAAACGGTATGGCCAAAAGTTTGTGGACATGCCTCCTAATTACACTCATCATCAAAAGAATAGCTGCACAGATAGCTACGCCCACAAGGAATCAACCGACTGGAATGAAATTTGGTGGCTAGGTGTGACATCATGAGACATGTCAATGACTCAAGTTTCACACTCGGTCGCACATGTGACGTAAGCAAGGACGAGTTTTATCGCTATACCTGACTGACCCAACAGCCACGATAGCGGTCATTCAGCAAGCAGTGATGTCCATCATAAGTCATCCTGTTAGTGCCAGCACCATTGGCTGAATGGCGCAAGACTCCATGAACACAGACCATTACAATGGCTGTCCTTAACACCACGTCAAACGTCACCAGTGGTGTCATGGCAGACTCTCATGGTGTGACTCAGAATGGCAGCGGGTCATCTTCATTGACGAGTCCCGCCTTTGTTCTGGTGGAGACGACCAACGAATCCGTGTGTGGAGGCACCGTGGTCAGTGCCAAGATGTAGGCTTTGTTGTCACACTTCACACGTCTAGAAGGCCTGGCGTCACTCCACCTCCACACTCCGCCAGAGCCCAGTGGATCCAGACATCACTGACTCAGTTTCACTGAGTGAATATCGGATCTCTGGCACACCAAATGGGATTTCTCAGACAATGACGAGGCATCATTACTTGATTCGCTCTCAGTTTGAGAGTCCTTCGTGAACTTTCCCATGCAGCTAATCGCTGTTGTCTCTCGTGTTGCCATAGCAACAACCAAGCCGATTGGAATGCTCGTGTCCCGGCAGCTCGTACTTTTGACAAGCGTCAAGAGGATTAGCACGTCTTCTGCTCCGTCAGGTGTGGAGCTGCATCTCCAAAAGCAGCTCAGACTGGGACGAGAACATCAGCGCTGTGAGCGAAAACAATCACACACTCTCAGCTCCTGAACGGGGGAATGAAAGTCTCCGCACTTCTCCTGCTTTTCCCGAAATCTCCTGCTCTCTGTCACCGTTTGTCCCGTCTGTGAGGAGGCACTCATGTCACTTAAAGACGTTCAGCCAACACTGCGAAAACTGTGATGTGCAAGGTGTGGGTATGAAAGACAAGTCACTTAGTGGTGAAGCTAATAATACAGCTACACTTCACAGAGTTCCCAAACTTCTCCAGACCACACAAACAAACAAACAAACAAACAAACAAACAAACAAACACATTCATACTTTACAGAGTTCCCAAACTTCTCCACACAAACCAACAAACAAACAAACAAACAAACAAACAAACACATTCATACTTTACAGAATTCCCAAACATCTCCAGACCACACAAACAAGCAAACAAACAAACAAACAAACACATTCATACTTTACAGAATTCCCAAACATCTCCAGACCACACAAACAAGCAAACAAACAAACAAACAAACAAACAAACACATTCATACTTCACAGAGTTCCCAAACTTCTGTCTGCTACTGCACACCACACCACACAAACAAACAAACAAACACATTCATACTTTACAGAATTCCCAAACATCTGTCTGCTACTGCACACCTCACAAACAAACAAACAAACAAACAAACAAATACATTTATACTTTACAGAGTTCCCAAACTTCTGTCTGCTACTGCATACAAACAAACAAACAAACAAACACACACATTCATACTTAACAGAGTTCCCAAACATCTGTCTGCTACTGCACACCTCACAAACAAACAAACAAACAAACAAACAAACTAATACATTTATACTTTACAGAGTTCCCAAACTTCTGTCTGCTACTGCATACAAACAAACAAACAAACAAACAAAGAAACACATTCATACTTTACAGAGTTCCCAAACATCTGTCTGCTACTGCACACCTCACAAACAAACAAACAAACAAACAAACAAATACATTTATACTTTACAGAGTTCCCAAACTTCTGTCTGCTACTGCATACAAACAAACAAACAAACAAACAAACAAACAAACAAACAAACAAACAAACAAACACATTCATACTTTACAGAGTTCCCAAACATCTGTCTGCTACTACACACCTAACAAACAAACAAACAAACAAACAAACAAACAAATACATTTATACTTTACAGAGTTCCCAAACTTCTGTCTGCTACTGCACACCTCACAAACAAACAAACAAACAAACAAACACATTCATACTTTACAGTTTCCAAACTTCTGTCTGCTACTACACACCAAACAAACAAACAAACAACAAACTAACTAACTAACAAATAAACAAATTAATTCTTCACTAGAGCTCCCTTAAACCTATGACCTGCACACTGGATCAATCCCTTCAAGATCCCTCCCACACAACCACCCCCACACACAACCACCCCCAGTACTCATGTCTGCCAGCAAATGACAGACTGTGTTAACCTTCAGACTGCTGAAGACAAAATTACAGTTAAGTCAGCCTCCATTTCTCTTTGTATACACCAACCTCTCTCTCTCTCTCTCTCATTTCTCTGTCCTCCCCTCTTCTCTTCCTTGTTCTTCTCTCCACCTCCTCTACCTTTTCTCACCTCAGTATTTTTTTTTTATTACTAATTCATCTCTCTCTCTCTCTCTCTCTCTCTCTTTCATCCTCCTCTCTCTTTATCTCTCCTAATTATCCTTCAGGTTCAGTGCGTTTCTTCCTCGTCGCATCGTCTTCATCCTCATAACACTGTGGGTACTAACAGGAAACCCCTGCAGACGTACTGTGACTGTGAACGAGTGCAGGTCAGTGTCTGCAGTGAGTCATGGAAATCAGCTGGGTGATATTATATATAGAGGTGATCGATAGCGCTCACTCTGGTCATTAATAAACACGGAAATGATCACGGCCCATCGTCATCACTGCTCCGCTGTGTGAAAGAGCAGGAAGCGCTGGAACAGCTCTGAACACGGCACAGGCACACCAAGCTCACACTAACGCTGATTCATCACCCGCACGGCAAGAGAATTAGTCACATGCAACAACGGGACCGGCATAAACACCGCACCGGTTAAGTAGCCAGTTAAGTGTGATTACCTCTAAACTGGGTTCATATCTCCGTGTGACGAACAATATGTGCAGCCATCCCGTCCTATTAACGAACAGAGTCCTTCGGCAGACGCTCTCAGGAGAGAGAGAAGAATGGTGGTGTAGGGGTCATCTAAAGAAGCATGTCATGACATCACTTCTGGTGTTTAAGAGGTCACCCTAAAAGTAAGCTAGAATGTTGTTGCTAGCAGATCCAGCCCTGACCAGTGTGACGCCCTAGGCAAGATTTTGGCTGGAGCCCACTGGATGATAAAACCCAGGTAATAACACCACGTAAGCCACATGATAGCCTCTAACACTCTAAACACAAACCGGAGTATATTACAGCTAGCATTCATACACAGAACATGTACTCAGTGAGCACTTCTCTCACATGATGCTGCTGTTTCCTGTACATATCAAATACAATGACAATCTGAAGTCCTACATCAGTTACTGACCAAAGGAAACACAGGCTAACTCACTAGTGTAAGCAGGGCTAACACCGGCTAGCTAACTAGGCTAGGAGGTCAGTAAATGTTTCCCTCAGGGCAGACAGTGGATGGTTCGCTCAGGCAGCACACTTACAAGTGTATGTCTCCGATTTATGAAGGTCATGTACACCTGAAACTCCTTCATAGCCTTTCCCGCTTTTCCTAACTGATTTAGAATGGGAGCAACTGATGCTAACTCCTGCTAGCTAGCTGTTACCTAGCACACTAGCACAGATTGCCAAGCTAGCTAACTCTGCTCTGAGCATCTGACAGTAACTCTTACTATGAAGCAGATGAAGTACTCATTCATCACACTAAATCACCTCTCTCTCTTTTTGTCGTCTTTCATCCTCCTCTTTTCTTTTTTCCCACCTGGGCTCCAGAGGGCTTCCGCCTTTTCCACATTTTGGCTAGTTGCTGCTATGTTGTTGGCTAATCTTTACATTTACCCTTAATCACGATTTCACTCACTCCCTCAACACCACCCCATCACTACCCACCAACATTACCATTAGCATGCATTATCCACCACAACCTCCAACCATTACCCACCACCACCCCACAACAATCACCACCCCATCACCCCCTACCACCAGCATCACCACCTCTCCAAGATCACCAGCATCACCACCACCATCACCACTACCCCACCACCCACCAAAATCACCACCCCACCACCACCATCACGGTAGTATAAACAGTATTCTGCAAAAAAATTGTGAAAGTAGGAATTTACATTTTTACACTTCCCTTCAGTGGGTGCCCCTATGTATGTGCTGCACCTCTAGTGTTTGCCTGTACTGCCTACATCATGGGCCAGCTATGGTTGCTAGTCCTGGTCTTTGAAACTTTAAACAGATAGGCTAATATGGCCCGGGTATCTCTTCTATCTCTAATCCCAGGCATCCCTGAGCACTCTCTGATTAATAATGCTTCCGCAAATGAGAGTCAAGATGGGTCTCTGCAGACACACAGAAGAGTCTCTGTGCAAAGTTTCAAGTTTGGAGCAACTGTGATAGATAAAAGTATCTGAAATATGACAGAACCCCGTATATATATTTCAAAGGTGACCAGGATCAATAACTGATGATACATTTAGACTGATATGATCAATATTTACTGAGCTACACATAGAGAAGTAGTGTTGGGCCGCCATGTTGGCTAACCCTACCTTGGCTGGGGAGACCTTGACCCTGTGTTCACACTAGCAGGACGACCATCGTTCAGTCATCTCCTATAGTAGGACGCAATTGATAGCCGTGATGTAGCCAAGCGCCAAGCGGTGTATTGATCGAGTTGAGATTTTCCCACCTTTGCACAAATGAATTTGGATGTGGTGAAGCAATGTTGTAAACAACTGGCTCCAACAAATCTCCAGACCAATCGTAGACATGGGGGTCCAAGTTCCCCCCCTCTCCAGCTTTTGGTTTCTACCAGCATTTGGTTCCAGTTCTGAGCAGTGTGGTGATAAACATGGAACCGCGGTTTCTTCTTTCCCCAGTTTATATGATACATCTTTGTACATATACGTCTGGAAAGTAGTGGATATTGTTGGTGTCTCTGGTGAGTTAGGTCACTTGATAGCTAGCTAGGTTAGCCAGAACGCTAACAGGTCAATAAAGCTAGCCCCAAATGCAAGTAGGTAGATTCCCACACAAAATTTGTTAATCAATGACGTTGTTTGAGACTAGCTAGGTTCTCCTGGACCATGTACATGCACACACATGAAACCACAAGCAGTCTTAAACACGCCCATAGAGACACATTTGGGGCGATGGAAGTGACTTGAAACCTGCTAGTGTAGGTAAGTAATGTGCACCTGTTATTTGAGCCACTCTCTGCTGGGTTGTGGGGTAGGTAAGCAGTGTTAAGTGTCCACCATGTCCAAACATGGCTTACCTGTTTCTGCTTGTCCTGATTTTATTGCTGTCATTTATTCATCTACTATCCCAACGTTTTTTGCAATTCGGTTTGGCTACACCTTCATCATCAAAAAAACAGCTCACCCAGAAGGAGGTGTGGGAATGCAGTGCTGTTGGGAAGGAAGATAAAGGTGACCAGGATCAATAACTGATGATACATTTAGACTGATATGATCAATATTTACTGAGCTACACATACAGAAGTCTGTCCCTCAGTATGGAGTCGGGCTATCCCAACATACCAGACGTCTCGGTATGGAGCTGTAGAAGTTCCTAATGGTGTCCTGTGATAATCCATCCTGCAGATTTTGTGGTGGAGGTGGATCGAAGCCAGGGCACATGAGCTAGTGAACACACACTGGAGGGCAGTGGGCAGCCTTGTCCTCTGTAGCTGGGGAGCAGTTTGGGGTTAAGTGCCCCCAAAGGGCACTTCAAGGGCACTTCGGTCATGTCCTGTTGGTGTAGGTTGACCAGCCTGGTTCAAGGTGATCGAACCAATCCCCTTCTGGTCACAAGGCTGGTTCCTTAACCTCCAGCCCTCCAGACCTATCACTTGGTGGAAACATTAGCATGGCTCTCATACAAAACCCTAGCAAGTCAAGTGTGTGATGCCACTACCATCTGCTCAAAGTGTTGGTAGACTTTGGGTAATTAGCACCTCTTTTAGTTTATCTGCTTCATAGTGCCGTGTGCACAATGGTTAGACGAAGGGTACTGAGCCATGTCCAACACAATCTGCGGTGCCTACAGGTGTCCATTATAGCATTGTCTCCATTTCACAGATGAGCTTTCCTTACCACAATAAAGAGAAGCTAATTGCTCAATTAGCGGAAGAGTCGGAACAAACACCTGCACCAAAACGCTGCCTCTTCCAGTGAACCCAACTGAGCGTTCCTGGATTTGCTCCTTGAATGAGGCTTATGATCGCACTTCAGAGTTGTTGGATGCGGCAGGTGTAGTGAAAGCTGGCAAGGCTAACACACCTGCTTCCTCATCCGTACTCAGGCAGAACTAACGCCTTACTTCACATCCCAACTGCTTCCTGGCAGTCCTGGAAGTTTTGGCGTAATCTAAGGCGACGTAGTTTCTCACATCCGATTCAGCCCATCAGCTGAAGTGTCGAGAACTTGATGAGCTGAGTCAGTTGTGCTTCGGTGAGGCATATCACTGGTGTCCAATGAAAAACATGTATCTCCATTTTGTTTTTCACGCATCATCTGAACACAGCAGCTGCTGTTTCCACTGTGTGAAAAGTTCATGATGAATGGACCGACAGAAATGGCCCAATCCAAAAATCCAATTCTAAATGAATAAAGAGTCTTTGGAGTAGGCCCGGTCCTGGGCCCAGACCTTGAAGTGTTCAGATTCTCTTAGACCCTCAGCGGGACAGCAGGGTCGGAGCCTACTCCTTGGACAACAGGACCAATACCAAAGTGGTGTCAGAGTGGAGGAACCAGGACAATATGGGAACGTTGGCACCTGTGATTGGCCAGAGATGAATCAATGAATGACATAGCATTGGAGTCTTCCTGGCAGAACTTGCGCTAAAGCTTTCAGTCCCAGCTTCTCAGCCTTCTTGACCTCCACCCTTAACACCAAATGAAGCTGACCAATCAAGGCATGTTTGGTGGAGGGCGTTCTTGGTCCTTAGGTTCCTTTATTTTGTACTGTAGCTTAAAGGCTAATTTAGATGACAAGTAATCAACCAGGAGCAATCTGGCTCCATCATCACACACTCGCCTCAAGCTACATCAAAATAGACTTCCTTATGTGGTTTCTTACACGGTCAGAATGCTGTGGTCTGGATGGGTTTTGAAGGAACCCCAAAAAAAGAAGATCAGAAATAAGAAAGAAAATAAATACCAAAGGCGGAGAGTCACTGACCTATGGATAAGGCCCTCCTCCACCCTTCCCTGAACTGATACTGTGGCTTGACCAGGGAAGGTTACCAACTGAAACTTTTCAGCCTGGAGGCAGGCGGACTTGTGCTTGTCTCAGCCACTTGCGCACTGGTTTCTCAGAGTCAATCTTACATGTCACACCGCCTGCCACTCAGCCTGGGGGTTGTTGGCTACAGGGAAAACCCTTAGGAAGCCATGTTATCAAACTACTGGTACTCCCAGGGGTTGGGGATATGGGGGAAATGGCCCTGCTGCTCCCAACCAGGTTAGTAGGACATTTGACCCCTAAACAGCACTTTGCATCCTATACAGTCTCTGACAGTAACTTGGTATTTGGTAAATGGTGGTGTTTAAGAAGCTTCATGCTGAATAGATTTAGCTTAACCTGAGAGGGAAAAACAACCTCTCTCCAGACAAAAAAAAACTCACCTGTGAGACTTGACGAGTTTCTGGATGTAGGCCACATCATTGTTCAGACACTCTTACATCAAAGAATTGGGCAGTTTGGAGAGATTTGGTGGATGCCTTCCCTGGCACCATTCCGAGGAGAGTTTCCTGTAGACTGGGATTTTAGCCACTGCTGGTAGACCCGTATGACCGTATGCTTCCATACACCCGCAGATTCAGCTACTTCCTTCACGCTATGGTCTTTGGCCACGCCCACATGCTCAGTCACTCCTTTTAGCCAATCATGAACATCTGCTCTGGAGCCATTTTCCACATTCTCTGCACTGTAGCACCTCTTCCCAATCTATGGATCCCATCTCCCACACCCCCCGCAGGTATTTATAACCCCATCATCCTCATGCAGTTCCTTCTGCAGGAGCCTGAAGGCTCACCCCAAGCCATTTGGGGACATATTTCTGACAGTAGTGATATTGTTTTTGCTGGATATTTTGCTTACCCATAATCTGATGCCTACAGGGTGATTTTTGAGTGCAACAGCTTCAATTCTTGTAGTTTTCCATGGAAACCTGCGGATGCCTCCAACTGAAGACAAGTTCAAACCAATTTATGGTGGATTTACCAGATGTCTTATATTTGTCCAGGTTCTACAGGTTCTCCCGTCTCATTTCCCCGACTTCAGCTTTACTCGCTACTCTTATTCCTTACTTTTCTTCTGTGCCTTTGACCATAGTTTTGGATTTTGCACCTGAGAGGTCCATGGGGCCCACACATGGGAGAAAACGGGACTTAACCAGTGAGTCAGTGTTCAGAGAAAGGCAGTTTAGCGCAGGTAAACGAGTGTTTAGTTGGTTTAACCTACGTCCAAAGATAGTGTTAAGGGTTATAGTAACTTCAGGCTCCAGCTCCTTCTTGTGCATTACCAGTGATTACCAATTTCCACAACAAATTGGTTTGAAATTGCCATCAGTTGGAAGTATTAGTAGGTTTCCTTGAAAAGCTTTGCTAGCACAGAAAGCTGTAGACATATTTAGAAAATTAGAGTCATTTTTGCCATTTGTGCTGCACAAATAATAAAGCTTGTCTTCCTCATTTGAGCGAAAACTCCCTCCAGACACACACTAGTGAACACATACATACTAGGGGCAGTAAGCACACTTGCCTGGAGTGGTGGGCACCTAAGTCGTTACTGTGGGTTCAGGGAATCAAACTGGGGACCCTCAGTCACAAGGCTGGTTCCCTCACCTCTTAAAAGTAATTTTGAATGTTGCATCCATTTACCCATTACAATCAAATACTGTGTAAGCTAAAGTAGGAACAGAGACAATGGCTCAAAACGACTTGGGGGTGGGTGCAATTTGGTCACCAGACTCTAATGAGGCACGCTGCATCTTTAAGGTGGTTGGGGTGCCACCTCTACGTGTGGGAGACTGGGGTTCGAATCCCAATCTGGGTGACTATGCTGAGCTACACCAATAAGAGTCCTTGGGCAAGACCACTACAGTGGCCTACCTGTAATCATTAACCTTGTAAGTCGCTCTGGATAAGAGCGTCAGCTAAATGCCATAAATGTAAATGTAAAATAAATTATCAATAAATTGATAATGACTTGGGGAGCCAGTTAATAAGTCAATGCAATTCAAATTCAAAAGCCAATTAGTTTCACAGCAGGAAACCCGGTTCTATCCTAGACCTCGTACTGTTCACACCATGTGCAAAACAAATATCATTTGAAATAATAAACAACACTCCGTATTCATGCTGACCTTATGGACCACTTGTCCAACCTAACACCAGTATCTGTGAAAAGCTGTGCATTCATCTTCCTCTTCTTCTTCTTCTCCTTTTAGGTCAAGAGATTATTTGTCCACTGACTAGTCATGAAAGCTTTAGCTGGCACACTCTGCTAGTAAGACTCCAATGCTACGTCACAAGGGTCTGAACACTCAAGACCTGGGCCCAGGACATGGCCTATGCTAAAGACCCCTTTAAACTGTACACCTTAAAGATGATTAAATATCCTTTCCATCACTTTTCCCTTTGTGGATTTCTGGCAGAACTGCCGTTATCAAGATATCAACATCATTCCAACTCTGGAATGTCCGGTCTGATCAGGAATGGTGTGCTTGTATACCACTTATGGATCCGACTTCCAAACTCCCATTAAGAATGAATGGGGTTGGAATATCCACCCCATCTACTTTACTTCTGTGACCGTCAGACATCGTTTTGGCTACACCCCTGAAAATGGATCTAAGGTTGATCTGGCCCACACTCGTCTGTTTGTCTCTTTTTCCCTCATCCTTTTTTCCTCCCATAAAGTCTCATTCATTTAACCCCCATTCAAACCCTGTTGTAACCATCAGCCACCAAACTACATGTACTCACTCAGGACCGGTCCCAACTCTAATCCACAGCCATACTGACCCGCACTTCTCTGTGTGGCATTTATTCATCCCTTATTTCTCCCATTAATCTCACGTCCATTCATCTACAGCAACAGCTTAGCAACTGGCTAGCAACAAGCTAAAGCTGCATAACTATGTCTTCAGGAAAACCTTTCCGGTTGGATGTGATGGCTAGTAACTGCTAGCAGGTATGAACCAGTAAGCACTTGTACACAGTCTGGTTGATGCTCTGGTTGTGGCTCTCTGAGCTCAGGCTCGAGGCTAAGAGTCTAGCATCTGATGTGGAAGGCAAAGCTGCATGTGATGAGTACTATGGGCACCAGGCTTGCCCGATCTGAGCGAGTTGGTGAGCGCCGCACGTCCACGGTGGACCTGGCTGAGTTACAAGGGGTCCGTCTTATGTTTGTATTTCAAGAGCACAGGAAAGCTAATGAGACGGCTGGCCCAGAGCCAAAAAAGTGGCGCTCCCATTCTCGCTGTTGAGTAACGAGCGTGTGACAGTCAGCAAGGCTCGGCATTGCCACGCGTACTCTTTCCATTTGTTCTGTTGCTCCTGGGGGAGAAGTGGTTTGTTTAGGCCAACCGTGAACAGGGTGGATCTCTGAAAGAGAAAGAATAGCTTTCGATAAATGACAAAAGACGATAAAACCATAATGACTAGCTAGACCCCTTGTACGACACAGACGACAGCTAGACGAGCTGGGAGGGACTCAGTAAGGTTAAGGTAGGTTGGAGCCATGCTGACTGCAGTGCATCCCACAGCTGCTGGAGGGTACATAGAGTGAACACGATGATCAAGGTGGTCCTACAGATGCTCAGTTGGGTTCAAGTCTTTGGAATTAGGGGGCCAGGGTTGCACTGGGAGTCTTGGTCATGCTCTTCCAACCAATGGTGGACATTTCCAGTTGTGTCTTGCTGGAGGATCCCATCCCATCTGCAGGTGGCTCTGTAAGGATGATCCATAGATTGGGAAGAGGTGCTACAGTGCAGGGAATGTCTCGTTCCATGTGTGGAAAATGGCTCCAGAGCAGATGTTAATGATTGGCTAAAAGGAGGGACTGCATGTGGGCGTGGCCAAAGACCATAGTGTGAAGGAAGTAGCTGAATCTGCAGGTGTATGGAAGCGTACAGTCATACAGGTCTACCAGTGGTGGCTTAAATCCCAGTCTACAGGGAATTGTGCCAGGGAAGGCATCCACCAAATCTGGACCAACTGCCCAATTCTTTGATGCAAGAGTGGGTGGATTTATGGAATCACAGCTGTGTCCGTAGAGGTGTTGCATGCTATTAGGTACGTTTCAGTCACCGGGGACTCATTCTTTCATTCAACCAGAGCTTCATAAATGCGAATAGTTGGATACATAAGTCAATATGACGATATATTTTTAATTACTATGTTTAATACACTATCTGAGACATAGTACATCTGCGTTATACTAGATGGTAGACAAGCGGTTCTGGGAAGGCAGTAAAGGCCTGAGTGACAGGTGGTCAGAGAGCTAGGCTCTGGGTTGAAGCATCTATGAAATGGCAAAGCTTGTGCGGTGCTCTGCAGCAACAGGGGTACGTATCTACTTTGAGGGCTCCTAGGAGGGACAAACCATGAACCTGTAACAGGGTATCGGATGCCCAGGGCTCATTGATGCTTCCAAAGGCAGCCGTGTTGGGCCAAACTGACAGAAGGGCCACTGTGGCACAAGTCTGGGAAATTTGTAATGACGGTTTTGGAAAGAATGTGTCACAACACAGAGCATCACACCCTGCCGAGTATGGGACTTGATAGCTGCAGCGTGCCTATGCTGACCCCTGTTAACTGTCAAATGCACCTACAATCGGCATGCAAGGGTTGGAACCAGGCCTTGGGGCAAGAGTAGAAGGTCACCTGATCTGATGGATGAGTCGCCGAATACTTGCGCACCAGGTCCGCCGTGGGAAGAAGACAAGCCAGCAGGGAGAGTGCTGTCCTGGGAAACCCTGGGGCCAGGTATCCATTGGAGATCTCGTGCCACCTACATCAGGTACACACTTTCATGGGGAAGGTATTACCTGATGGACGTGGCCTATTTCAGTAGGACAACCCCCTACCACACTAGATATCATTTGGAAAAGGTTTGAGGAGCATGGCAAAGAGTTTACGAGGGGCACTTCCCTTCAGATTCCTCAAAATCTTAATCTGACCACTTAGAATTAGGATTAGAATTGACAAGCATTGACCAGAGGAATTCAATCACTGCGTTTAACCCATACCTTCAGTGAAAGACCCACATGCACTCGCTAAAGAGGAGTAGTGGCAGGTGCCGGGATTGGTGGGCAACCTTATCCACACCTGGGGATCAGTTGGGTTAAGTACCTTGCTCAAGTGCACTTCACTCAAGTTCTGTGGTTTAGGGAATTCCAGTCACAAGCCAGGTTCCCTAAACTCCAGCCCATGCCATCTGTAGGGTCTTGTTCAATAATGTAATCAGTAAAACTAGTCCAAAGGATTACTGTACTGAAGTAATCCAATGACTTTCCATTCTTCCCTGTGGGCAGAGCTGGGATGGACTCCAGGACCCCTTGCGTCGCAGAAGGCTATTCAGATTGAGTATCACCACCTTCGTTTGGAGTGTACTCTGGAGAGCTTCTGTAGACAGTCTGATGCTAAGAGGCTGGTGGAGATGCGCACCATACGTCATGAGGCAGAGGACGGACCTTTGACATTTTGCTGGGACACACCTGTCTAAACAGGACTGCGTTTCCTGAAAGCGTCTTTGAGCAGAGAGTGTGATAACCATGTAGAGAGAGAGAGCATTCAAAATAATAGACTCTCTATCATTTAGCTATGGTAGTTGTTCAGCAATGCTTTCAGGAAATGTACCCCAGCATGGCTGTTGCTGTGCCAACCAGAGACACCAGGTATCGGTAGTGTTGGTTCCTGTTACATGCGCAAGCTCACACAAATCTAAACAGCATGAGGTCAATTCTTCTGAAGAGTCAATCGCTACAGACCTCCAAACTTCATGTGGCCTTCAGATTAGCTCAAGGATGGTGTTTAGAGAGCTTCATGGAATGGGTTTCCATGGCCGAGCAGCTGCATCCAAGCCTTACATCACTAAGCACAATGCAGAGCGTCCGATTCAGTGGTGTAAAGCTCCGCCACTGGACTCTAGAGCAGCAGAGGCGTGTTCCTTGGAGTGACCAACCATGCTTCTCAGTCTGGGAATCCGATTGAGGAGTCTGGGTTTGGTGGTTGCCAGGAGAAGAGTACTTGTCTTACTGCACTGTGCCGAGTGTAAGGTTGGTGGAGATGGGATTATGGTGTCGGGTTGTGTTTCAGGGGTTGGGCTCGGACCCTTAGTTCCAGTGAGAGGAACTCTTAATGCTTCAGCAGACCAAGAGACTCTGGACCATTCCATGCTCCCAACTTTGTGGGAACAATTTGGGGACGGCCCCTTCCTGTTCCAACATGGCCGCACACCAGTGAACAAAGCAAGCTCCATAAAGACATGGATGAGCGAGTCTGGTGTGGAGGAACTGGACTGGCCTGCACAGAGTCCTGACCTCCTCAACCCGATAGAACACCTTTGGGATGAACTAGAGTGGAGACTGCGAGCCAGGCCTTCTCGTCCAACATCAGTGTCCGACCTCACCAATGAGCTTTCGGAACAATGGTCAGAAATTCCTCTTAACACATTCCTAACCCTTGTGGAAAGCCTTCCCAGGAGAGTTGGAGCTGTTATAGCTGCTAAGGGTGGGACGACATCACCTGTGAGCGTTTGGGCTCTTATTCCAGATGTTTATACCCAAAAAGCAAACACCAATCAACTACTGGAGACAAGAAGCCATAGAATAGGTTCTTCAGCAGACAGTTCAGTCACCATTGTTGTCTCCTTTCCTCAACAACTGACACACCCATATTCGCCCACGATTCATGCTGAAGAACCTTGTTTTCTTTAGTCCCAGCTGGGGTTCCAAATGCGCCCAACAGTTTAATATTAGGTGGGCAAATCGAATCAGAACCCATTCCACACTGGTGGGAAAGGGCTAGTACTGAATGGAATCTATTATTGTCCCACTGATCTCAACAAGAGCCTTTGGAACGCCAGCAGCAAAGCAGACCCAAAGTCAAAGCTAAGCATGATGATGGTGTGCATGGGCCCAAATCGAAATTCATGTGGTCTTGTCTGACCACAGCACACAAGTCCAGTTGTAAATCCAATTTTGCTTGGCAAAGATTGGATGCTGGGATTTGTATCTTGAGGAAGTTCTTCATTTGTGGAAAACAAAGAGCTCCTGGTCATGGACTGTGAACCCTTAGCATCCCCCTTACTGTGCATGGCGTAAACATACCGATATGTTTTTCCCGGGAATTTTTCAACTCTTCCATGCCATTGAAACACATTTACTGGTCCTGATTTTGCCTACTGGCCATTTCAAACACTGACCTGTGAGTTTTCGCCATTTCCTAATGCATGCAGTTCAACATATAGCATCTCACATCTCAAACCTACCCACCAAGTCTCATTCCTGTCAGCTGATTCCTTCTGGGATCTGTTTGTGCATCTATTCCTTTGATGACGAGTGAAAGTCTAAATAACTGGACTACAGTTATAGGGTTAACGAGTGAACCCCAAACATCTTACCCTTTGAGAACTTGAGGACCATCACCCTCATTTCATTGGCCTTTTGGACGTCTGTAATGTTGACTGGTTAGTTTGGCTTGACCCACCCATAATGGCTCCATCAGCCATCCATCTGACGGCTTCATCACATGGAGTGGAGACGTGAATAGAGAGCAGGATGACTAACACCCCTGCTTTGAGCATCGGCCCTCTTTGGATGAAAGGTGGCGCGTTGCGAGACTCCGCCACTGCCGCGGATGGAGGAAATAATTGGTTTCAGTGGGGCAGCTGCCAGTGGACGGCTGTGATTGTATCCCCATAAGCCCGCCCCTGTGGTCGCAGTGGGCCTTTGGAGAGGTGGCCCGATCACAACAGATTGTTTGAAAGGCCCCCGTTTCGCTCCCCGTATTCAGATCGCGGTCGTTAGCGGACTGGCGCTCCTGGGCAAGAGCGGGATGCTCACCTCTGTTTGTCTGCTGTCAGGCACGGGAGCGCAGAGGAAGTGGCATTTTTCGGGGGCACGGATGCCTCGGGTTTCTGTGATTTTGCAGCTTGAATTTGGTAGTCAGATGAGGCTTAAGCCAGCCTGGAGAGATTAGCACAGTGTGTCCTCCCCTGAAGCATCTCCTCTGGCTTTGTATTAAAGCATATTTATAGTCTGTCTGAGGATCTCTGTCTGTGCCGAATCTCTTTAATCTTCCCCTCTTGGTCTAATTATGTTGTCGTGTACTTGCTAAACGCTGATCTTCCTCTAATTAATTCCTGCCCAGACTCTTTTCTGATAAGGTGCCATAGCACAGCTTCATCAACAGGGCTGTATATATCTTGAAGAAACTGACCGTCCAAAAAATACACTACAGTGTAAACACTACACACGCTGCAGATTCATACCAGATTATAATCACTCCACAGTTATTACTATCAGACTGTAAACACTACACACGCTGCAGATTCATACTGGATTATAATCACTCCACAGTTATTACCGTCAGACTGTAAACACTACACACCCTGCAGATTCATACCGGATTATAATCACTCCACAGTTATTACTATCAGACTGTAAACACTACACACGCTGCAGATTCATACTGGATTATAATCACTCCACAGTTATTACCGTCAGACTGTAAACACTACACACGCTGCAGATTCATACTGGATTATAATCCCTCCACAGTTATTACTATCAGACTGTAAACACTACACACCCTGCAGATTCATACCGGATTATAATCACTCCACAGTTATTACCGTCAGACTGTAAACACTACACACCCTGCAGATTCATACTGGATTATAATCACTCCACAGTTATTACCGTCAGACTGTAAACACTACACACCCTGCAGATTCATACCGGATTATAATCACTCCACAGTTATTACTGTCAGACTGTAAACACTACACACGCTGCAGATTCATACTGGATTATAATCACTCCACAGTTATTACTATCAGACTGTAAACACTACACACCCTGCAGATTCATACCGGATGATAATCACTCCACAGTTATTACCGTCAGACTGTAAACACTACACACCCTGCAGATTCATACCGGATGATAATCACTCCACAGTTATTACCGTCAGACTGTAAACACTACACACGCTGCAGATTCATACCGGATTATAATCACTCCACAGTTATTACCGTCAGACTGTAAACACTACACACCCTGCAGATTCATACTGGATTATAATCACTCCACAGTTATTACCGTCAGACTGTAAACACTACACACGCTGCAGATTCATACCGGATTATAATCACTCCACAGTTATTACTGTCAGACTGTAAACACTACACACGCTGCAGATTCATACCGGATTATAATCACTCCGCAGTTATTACCGTCAGACTGTAAACACTACACACCCTGCAGATTCATACCGGATTATAATCACTCCGCAGTTATTACCGTCAGACTGTAAACACTACACACCCTGCAGATTCATACTGGATTACAATCTCTCCACAGTTATTACCGTCAGACTGTAAACACTACACACGCTGCAGATTCATACCGGATTATAATCACTCCACAGTTATTACCGTCAGACTGTAAACACTACACACGCTGCAGATTCATACCGGATTATAATCCCTCCACAGTTATTACCGTCAGACTGTAAACACTACACACGCTGCAGATTTATACTGGATTATAATCACCCCACAGTTATTACTGTCAGACTGTAATCACTACACACTCTGCAGATTCATACTGGATTATAATCTCTCCACAGTTTATACCGTCAGACTGTAAACACTACACACTCTGCAGATTCATACCGGATTATAATCACTCCACCGTTATTACTGTCAGACTGTAAACACTACACACTCTGCAGATTCATACCGGATTATAATCACTCCACAGTTATTACTGTCAGACTGTAAACACTACACACGCTGCAGATTCATACTCCACATTATTACCCGTCAGACTGTAAACACTACACACGCTGCAGATTCATACCGGATTATAATCACTCCACAGTTATTACCGTCAGACTGTAAACACTACACACGCTGCAGATTCATACCGGATTATAATCCCTCCACAGTTATTACCGTCAGACTGTAAACACTACACACCCTGCAGATTCATACCGGATTATAATCCCTCCACAGTTATTACTGTCAGACTGTAAACACTACACACGCTGCAGATTCATACCGGATTATAATCACTCCACAGTTATTACCGTCAGACTGTAAACACTACACACGCTGCAGATTCATACCGGATTATAATCACTCCACAGTTATTACACGCTGCAGATGCACGTCAGACTGTAAACACTACACACGCTGCAGATTCATACTGGATTATAATCACTCCACAGTTATTACCGTCAGACTGTAAACACTACACACGCTGCAGATTCATACCGGATTATAATCCCTCCACAGTTATTGCCGTCAGACTGTAAACACTACAAATGCTGCAGATTCATACTGGATTATAATCCCTCCACAGTTATTACCGTCAGACTGTAAACACTACACACTCTGCAGATTCATACTGGATTATAATCCCTCCACAGTTATTACCGTCAGACTGTAAACACTACACACGCTGCAGATTCATACTGGATTATAATCCCTCCACAGTTATTACCGTCAGACTGTAAAGGCCACATGCTGCAGGTTCATATCAGTTCATAATCACTCCACACTAATGACTTTCAGACTGTCCTTCATGATTGGACGTGCTCTTATGCATTACTAAAAGGAGTTCTACTTTTAAGCTGTGCAAAAACAACTTTCATCTTATCAAAAGAATTGTGTAGCTATTAGCAGTGCTGATGGATATTGGTTTGCCCTATGGGTGGGCTTTATTTGTTTGCATTTGACTGCTGGTGCTAAATGCTCATATGGAATGGCATCCAGATGAAGGTTGCGCTGTACCCTTATCTGGCTCAGCACCGTGAACGCTCTGTCTACATTTAATTACGTAGCCCTTTTTTGTAGCGGTTAGCAATTAATCTTCCTCACTAATATTAACGAAGGGAGCGCAGTCACTTTATTTTCTGAGCTATTAGTTGGGCCAAAGTCATATCACAGCACGTCTCTGATGATCACTCACTTAAAATGAAAAGCTTAATGCTCCATATTCTGTGAGCATGTTACTGTGTAGATGTGTGTGTGTGTGTGTGTGTGTGTAGATGTCTGTGTGTGTGTGTGTGTGTGTGTGTGGGCGTGTTTGTACATGTCTAGCTATACTTATGAGGACTACATGATATTTTTGCTTAAAATAGGACATAAATAAGTCGCTGTTTCCTTCGAAAGACAAGTGTGTTCATGCATCATGTTTATAGGGCCAGCTTAAAAATCGCAGGGTAAGGTTAAGGTTAGGGTGAGTGTAGAGTAAGGGCAGGGGTTATGTTAGGGTAGAGGTAAGGTTAGGGTAGGGTTTACCTTTGGGACTCGAGTAAGAGTAAGGTTAGGGGTAAAGTTAAGGTAAGGTTTAGGTTTGGGGCTTAAGTAAAAGTAAAGGAAGGGGTTAAGTATTTATATTTTAATTATTTATTTTCAATTTTTTTTTTTTATTATTTTTCATTTTTTCTATTATTTTTCTCTTCTACTCCTCTCTTTCTCCTCCCCATTCCTCTTCCCTCCCTCTCTCTCTTCCTCTTTTTATCTCCCTTCTATCCTCTTTATCTCTCCCTTTTTCTCTCTCCTTTTCCTATTTCCTTTTTATTCTCTTCTCCTATCTTCTTACCCATATCTATCACCTTC
>JAMWET010003462.1:0-70399 GCA_024036415.1 Prochilodus magdalenae | reverse complement strand
TATTCCCTTTTCCCCTGAAAAAAAAAAAGTGAAGAAGTAGAAGAAGTACTTGGTGACTAACAAGCAGGTTGTATTACTTCACACATAACTTGCTAGCAAGTTCACACAGGTGGCTTCAGGTATGTATCTACTTTGAGAAACACTCCTTAAATTAACATCATTCCTATGCACTAGTTTAACGAAGTAACAGCTTTACTAAAGCTTTTGGGAACCTCAGGCCTGACCAGTTGTGAGCTGTTTTCTTCTAACCTGTTCCAAAAAATTTCTGTAAACTGCTGTTGGCATAAAAATACAATAAAGGCGAATATTATTTGAAAAAACATGTGGCATGTGTCTTTTTACCTGTAGGGACAGTGGTGGTCCGTGGATCTGTTCCTGGGATTTCTGGGTCATTAACTGGAGTAATACTATGACATCTGTAAAAGACAATTAATACAAATAATATTAATAAAACAAATAATCATATAGAAAAGCTGTATATTCCAGTAATCAGATCACCTGCACAGTTAGGCTAATGAACAGAAGTTTGGGGGAAAAAAAAAAAAAAAAACTGACAACCCATTACTTAGTAATTTCCCTGGACAAGCTTTCACTAATAGTAGGATAGGGTCTGAATAACAGGCAGTCTGCCCTCCAACTTCCCACAGACCCGCCGGATTAACCACTCCATCCTCCACTCGCTCACGGGTGAGAACCCTCGAAAGCCAGAGAGGTACTTCAGCGCCACACATGCCTTCACTAACACATGATTTCTGGCATCCATCCGGATATTATTTCCCGATTCATACATGATCCAGACGGATTTACCATACGCAGCCGCCTCCACTCTTCATGTGGGCGTTCACACCTCACCACCCAATAATAATTATTAATAAATTCCTGTTTCTGGTTTTGTGGGTTTGTAGCTCTTTGAGGATCATCCAGGGACTTCCCCCATAGTTGTCAGCAGGGATCATTTAACTTAGTTGTGGGGGAATTGTCATTGCTGTAACTGTTATGGAAACATTATAGAGTTTGCAGTAGTAATTTCATGTAACAGTTTTCTGATGCTACATTTACAAATAACTTATACATATTTATCCACAGCATTACTACTGTCTAAGTATAATGATTTGAAATATTTAAAAAGATGTATAGCATAGTAATACTGTAGCAATTTTTCAAATAGATTTTTATTAAATAAATAAAAAAATAAAAATAGATTTCCCATAATAAATTATGCTTTTTTTTTTTTAAAATCTTTTTTGCGTGTTTTAATTCTTGAAAGAGGTAGAAGAGTAGGTGACACAACTAGGTTGAGCTAAACGTTTTCCTACCTTACGGTGCAGTTATGTAGGCATTGGGAAGATGGGGGGTAGAATGGGATGTGGTACTGAGTAGTGTAAACATCTGGATCTGACGAGTAGTTTTATAGACCATACGTAATGTCCCTGGACAGGCTTTTCACCTTGGATTGTGATGTTTGGACTTTCCTGTGGTTTAATCGCCACCGGTACCAATAGGACTCATTCGACTTCTGGGATGCATTAGGGACACACTTTAACAGGACACCCTCTGCTAGAAGTCTCCCCCCCAAGACTGGCTGTTCCAGGTCTTCTGACCACCAGGACAGGTCCCCCGGATCCCCCCACCCAGGATAAGATCTGGGTCCCCCCAGGCGACACCTTTCCACTAAATTTGAGAGCAGTACCCCCACCGCCGCACTCCCAATGGCACGTGTGCCTCCAGCACAGACCCACTTTCACAACAATCCCACACAGGTAACCTGGACCTGGCCACCTCACACTCGGTGCTGCACTGTTGTGAGAGCGTTAAGAATCTCTTCAGCCATGCTGAAGGGAGTTTGGTATATAGTCCTTATATAAACTGGAAACATTTGTTCAGAATCGTGTCTACAGGGGTAAACGCAAATTGGCTTTGAAGGAAAAACAAAGCCCACCAATGCCTCTCCTGGGGTTCTGTCCCTGTCGTTTGCGGCGCCCTTTGATATTAAAATTAAAATAGGTTCTTGTGGTCCATCTGGGAACCAAGAATGGATGTTGTTTGATGCTCTCAGGCCAGTGAAATCCAATTCCTCCATCTTGGGACTACGGCCAAGAGCTCCTCTATGACCCACATTCGTTAAATTGCAACTCTGGGCCTTTTGTTAACCAAACAAATAGGAGAGAAATGACTTGGAAGTAGATACGGCTAGGGCACTTACTCTATACGTGCAATTCTGTTCCTGACCATAGAGCGATGGAGGAGAGCGGAGTGGCACCAACCCCTACTTTTGATGGCATCGAAAAAAAAAAACCCTCTCATCACAAATGGCATAGCTCTGGAGGTGCGAGTTCAGAGAGGCTAATATGGAATCTGTATGTCTGGCTTCTTCCAAATGTCTGTCCGGAGCTACAACCGTTGCCGTCCACACCCACCCCCTACAAAACATGAACCTGTCTTTTTCGCCATGCCAGGGCAGTACCCAGAGTGAAAGCAGTGAAAGTGAGTGAGCAGCGCTTTTTTTTTTTGGCAACCAAACCCTTAGATGAAGCACAGAATAGAAATAGGCCAAAGCCCAAGAAGCATACCCACTCATGGCAACCCAAGGCAGAGCCGAGGTGGTGATTTGAGGCCACTCCAGTCCACTGCCTTATTGTTTGGATGGATCCATACCCATGCTACCCCTGGAGACCACAAAACCCAAGGGAAATTGGACCAGAGAGTATGATTGAACCTGGGATTTCTCCAGTTTCATGTAGAGGTGGTTTCTCAGAAATAGCTGTAGGACCTGGTGTACATGATCAGACAATGTTCTTGCAGTGGGTCCTACCTAAAGAGATATCCAAACTCATCTAAAAATTAAACAAATGTTATGATTATAGAGGCAACGGGCATCGCTCATGAAGAACCACATTTTAATGGAGTCGTTGGGAAGATGGCCAAAAGCATTTATTTCAAAGTTGTAGTTTGTAAAAGGCATCAACCAGAAGGTATTCATTAGTGGCATGATGGAAAAGCTGTCTTCCCACTCATCCCCCTGCCCTAATTCCTCACAAGGTGTTGTAGGCACACTGCCTGCAGCAGTTCTATTTACATTTAGTCCTGCTGCAACTCCCTCCAAACGTCTTTGTATAGTCATGAGGGGCAGAGGGCAGCTGTTCATTGAAATTTTTTTTTTAAATTATTAAGTGGCTCTTTATAGTCAAACACAAGGAGTATATGTCCCCTGTCCTTCTTCCCATTTTAAGAAGGGAAAGAAAGGAAAAATGTTCCTGCTGATCCAGCAAGGGATTTGTCCTGGTGAATTTGCTTTTATTAAGGCCATTTTCTCAGGGCTGGAAATAATGACGAGAACAGATGGCCTCAGGCAGTTGATGTAACCTGGAAGGAGGTCAATTTGCACAATCGAAAGCTCTGTAAGGAGGCAAGACCTCTGTCTTTCGTTTAAAAGTGGCACAGCTGTGATATAAAAAAAGGGTTTTTTTAATTTTTAAAAAAGAATACGAAAAAAAAGAAGAAAGAGGTTTAAAAAAGAAACGGAAAAAAAAAAAAAAAAAAAAAAAAAAACCATAAAACTAAAAAAAAGCCATCAAACTGCAGGCCAGTCTTCGCTCGGTTTTTATAAAACGAAAATAACTAAAAGGCAGATACAGATATTTAAGAGAACTGTGGGAAAAAAACATCTCGAGTTTGCATATGGGTGTTGTGGCTCAGCGGTTTACATCACTACACCCACAAGAGAACTGCCACCCTATGTGGGGAGGACACAGGGCTACGTTCAAATCACAGTCTAGGGTAAAGGAAATACTGAGCTTAACTCCACATAAGAGTCTCCCTTGGGCGCAAGAATCACACTAACACTGCACTGGCCTACCTGTAAAATGAATAATTATTTGTTAAGTTGCCCTGAGTTAAAAGCGGGGTAGCAGCAGCCTCAGCTGAAAAAATAATAAATAGTTTCTCAAAACAAAAAAGGACAGAAACTGGAAACTGGATAACATATTGTTTATTAGAACTGAGTGGGAGGTATAAGGATGATGGATTTATTTATTTATCATAATTATCATCATAATTGTCTTCCTTAAATTCTATTTTAATCATAATAGTGGAAAAGTGAAGTGAGAGTGTTCACCTGTGTGTCCAGCAGTCCTGATAAAAGGCCCCACAGAGATGGAGGCTCTGTCATGTGTGTCCACGGACCGGCCAGCTCTGTGCTGATGTCCAGGGGAACAGTTCTGTATGAGACAATCAGATAGTCGGTTTAGTTAGGGAACCTGCAGTGAGAACGACCCTATAGACATTAAACACAGGCTGTAGTATAAAGAGGTCCTACTGAAACCCTGCAGTATCACAGTGCAGCAGGTTTCTACAGGATATTAGTGTCTTAAACCTGCTTCCTTAAGTAAAACCACAGAACAGGCTTTAACGATTACCCATCAGCACACGACACACCACATAATGAAGTAACAAATAACACTCAGATATTTTACACCACAGTGAGGACAATGTCAACACTCACCACTGCACAGTTGTTGTTCTGCAGAAGGCAAAGGTGGATGCCACAGTGAAGGAAAACCTTGAAGTAGTTGCCGTTGAAGGCCAACATCTTGAAGAAGAAATGAGCAGCTGTGGAGACACCGTTCTGAAGAACCTTCACTGTGTTATCACCTGGATTTGGACACCTGAAATAATTTCATGATATATCAGCTTTTTTTTTTTTTCTTTTAAATCAGTGAGAGCTAGTCTCTGAACATGAGGACGTCCTGGGCACTTACCTGAAAACAGCGTGGTGAGCTATCCACGAGTTTCCCTTACCGGTTAATAATGAGGTCCCAGCGGACAGCGTAGTTCTGGTCATTCACAGGAGTGACCCAACAGGAATCTATCAGTGTGGCAATCTGACGGCCGTCCACTCCCTGAACAGTCACCTCCATAAAGATCCTCTGGTCCACCTCTATGTCCTCAGTGCCATTGTAGGGGTGGGAGAAGGCAGCATCCTGATAGGGAATCATCCTGACCTGGTACATCCCCTGACCATCTGGAAGGGTCTTGTGCACTATGCTGTTGAAATGTCCAATCACAGAGTCATCCTAAGTACTATTCTGGTGACATAAACAATGTTAACAGTCCTTAAACAACATTATTATAAACTGCTGAGTGTAAAAGTCTAATCTACTGATTACAGTATGAACTACTGTTCCTATAGAGCTACAGAAAGTCTTTATACTGTAGAATATCATTCTGAAGCTCTTATATTACTTCTGATAGAAATAGTCCTCTACAGGTAGTGTGGTGTAGGGTCATGTATTCGATCATCTGTCCCACCTCTGCAGAGGGCTGAACTCCGTGTCCATGGTGAGTGTCTGTCTGAGCTTATAGATGCAGGAGAAACGCAGTTCCAGCTCTTTCTTTCTGTTGATGGCTCCTCCTGCTGAGTCAGCTACACCCTGGATGGAGTTCTCGTAGATGAAGTGGGTACCGTTGGCCTGTAGACAGGTGTTGGACACTCAATGTAAATGTACCTTCAAATGTACAGCAATGATTTTAAGATCCAGCTGTGAACCTTAAATAAGTTTCTCCAGGACAAAGATACGTAATTCCACCATTTCATAATCTAGTACTCAAAAACACCAACAGTATGATAAAGAGGCTGGAGACCAGACCGTGTGTGTGGAGGGCATGGGAAATGCAGTTCCAGTGGAACACTGTACAGTACAATTAAACCTAGACTGAAGGTACTGAAGACCCTGGATAGAACTAACCCAGTGTCCATCTCTATAAGTACCAGCACTGTAACATGTTCTAGAGTTTAATCAGTCTGTGTGGTTCTGTTCAGTGTACCGCTCAGTAGTGAGGTTTGTGCCACAGATGTGCTCATCGTTATCAAAGTGGAACACCAGTCTGCCGTTCTGGAGTGTCCCATTGCAGCTGGGGTCACTCAGGTGCAGGACGTTAGTGGGGAAACCAGCTTCAAAGAGCTGACAGCGGGACAGAGACATGGTGCCAGAGCTGCTCTCACAGGTTTCTCTGGAGTCTGAGATAAAGAGGATAGAGGAACGAGGCATGAGATACTACTTTAGTGGAAGGTCCTGAAGTGACTGATCTTACTGGTCCGTTAAACCCGGCTGGTACCGTAAGACTTGTCTCTGGGTCTAGGATCACTCTGATTACAGAAGCAGCCATAGACTCCATCTCTCTCCCCACACCACTCCTCCTCAGTGCAGCTCTGCTCTGTGCAGGGGTCCACCGTCACTGAAGAGAGATTAATGAACAGAGGAATAGAGTGATAATGCAGCAGACACATTTAGCAAAGTCCTTAAACCAGAAGTCAAAGTAAATAACTGTTAACTAATAACTATTCCTTTATTGATGTCACATATTCAGTAGACAGTTTAATGTTTGTAAATGAGCAATTACTGCTAATTAACATTGGAGTTTTTACTAAACCAACTGCTTGCACCAAAGAGAGTAGAATCATTATTCACCCCTGTGCAGCCTGTGTTTCTGTCTTAGCTCATCATCACTGAGGTGAACTAGAGGACTGAGATCTCAAACAGCAACACTGATTTAATAACAGGATCCTCTGGGTTTGATTGTTTAAATCTGCCCGCCTGGACTAGAGACTAAGGTTAAGTAGACCTAGTGGACTAGGATATAATGCAATTTTGTATATTATAATATATATTATAATTATTATATATATATATATATATATATATATATATATATATATATATATATATTTATATATATATATATATATATATATATATATATTAATATATTATTAATTATTAAAATGTCTTGCTATTATTCTTTTTTATTCTTGATATTATAGATCATTTTTTTAGAAAACATGCAAATCCCTTTCCCCTTGAAGAAGTAGAAGAAGTACTTGGTGAATAACAAGCAGGTTGTATTACTCCATAACTTGCTAGCAAGTTCACACAGTGCTTCAGGTATGTACGACTTTGAGAAACACTCCTTAATTAACAATCATTCCTATGCACTAGTTAACGAAGTAACAGCTTTACAAAGCTTTTGGGAAACTCAGGCCTGACCAGTTGTGAGCTGTTTCTACTGTTCCAAATTTCTGTAACATGCTGTTGGCATAAAATACAATACAGGCGAATATTATTTGAAAACATGTGGCATGTGGTCTTTTTACCTGTAGTGGAAGTGGTGGTCGTGGAATCTGTTCCTGGGATTTCTGGGTCATTAACTGGAGTAATACTATTGACATCTGTAAAGAGACAATTAATAAATAATATTAATAAAACAAATAATCATATAAGGAAAAGCTGTATATTCCAGTAATCAGATCTACCTGCACAGTAGGCTAATGAACAGAAGTTTGGACTGACAAACTCATATACGTAGTAATTTCCTGGACAAGCTTTCACTAATATAGGATAGGGTCTGAAATAACAGCAGTCTGCACTCCAACTTCCACAGACCCGCCGGATGACCACTCCATCCTCCAGTCGCGGGTGAGAACCATCCAGCCAGAGAGGGACTTCAGCGCCACACATGCCTTCACTAACACATGATTCTGGCATCCGGATATTATTTCCCTCATACAGAAGACGATACCAGCCGCTCCACTTCATGTTGGCGTCACACCTCCACCACCAATAATAATAATTCCTGTTTCTGGTTTGGTTTGTAGCTCTTTGAGGATCATCCAGGACTTCATAGTTGTAGCAGGGATCATAACTTAGTTTGGGGGATGTAACTGTTATGGAAACATTATAGAGTTTGCAGTAATGTACAGTTTCTGATGCTACATACACATACTTATACATATTTATCCACAGCATTACTACTTCTAAGTAATGATGAAATATTTAAAGATGTATAGCATGTATACTGTACAATTCAAATAGATTTAAATAAATAAAAAATAAAAATAGATTTCCCATTAATAAATTATGCTTAAAATCTTTTTGGTGTAATTCTGAAAGAGTAGAAGAGTAGGTGACACAAGTGAGCTAACGTTCCTACCTGTGCAGTATGTAGGCATTGGGAGTAAACATCTGGCTTGACGAGTTTATAGACATAGTAATGTCCTGGACAGGCTTTCACCTGGATTGGGTTGGACTTTCTGTGGTTATCGTACCGGTACCAATAGGACTCATCGATTCTGGATGCATAGACTTTTCGGGTGACGATGCCGTCCTCTATCTGTGGATGTGACCCATCAAGCCAGAGTGAAGTAAAGCCACCACACTGCACGTAGCTCACACACCCCTCGATAATCTGAGCATCTGCTCCCTGAAAGAACAGCCTATACCAGCCTTTCCACTCTACGGTAGTGTCGTCATGACCTCTGTTGTTTGGGTACCAGTAGCCATAGCTTGCGTTTCTCCACTCATCATCTAGAACAGTGTAGGTATGGCAGGGGTCAAAGCTGTATGTCGTTGGAGTGGTTGCTGTGGAAACAGAAGGAAACACAAACGGTGCTTAGTTACTTAAAAATCATTTTTACAGTATCGGCTTTAAAGTTGAATTTTTCCTCAGTGCGTGGAAGTGACCTGATACTATGTTTATTTTTGTAGATTTTTTTAAGTTAATTACCTTTAAATAACTTTCTCAAGACAATGTTATCTAATGATATTTTTCTTACAAAAATGTCAGGCTGTTGCATCTCTGATGACTGCAATACACCACTAGCGCATTGTTCACTTCGTCAAAGTCTCAGGTGTTTTGGAGTGTATTCTGTTTAATGTCCTGCAATCATTTCTCATAATTCTAGGACAACGTCCCAAATATATAGGATCATTATTATTTATGTATACCTTGCACCACATGTCTCCAGTCTCCCAATCGTTCCCACTCTAGGTCTCCAAAGTACTTGCATACCTATCAATCACCCAGTCTGCATAAAAGCCCCACACACACAAATGCTTACTGCGAAGTTTTGCCAAACCCCCGTTTGCAATTATGAGGTGTTCTTTTTGTTGTTTGTTTTCCTCCGGCTTTGACCTCCTTTGTCCTTTTACCACCAATCTCTTTCTTGTCCCCTTTGGCTTTCGTTGTCTTGTATCCTCTGGCTGTTCGATCTCTGCTCGTCCTTGGACTATTCTCTCTGTCTCTTCTCTGTACTCTGGTTTGATTGTGACAGCCCATTTATTAAATGGCAGGTTAATAAAGCTGACTTGACTTTCAGCTCTGCGCGTGCAGCTCAGAGTTCTTTGTTTCTGACAGTTTGTTTTTATTTTTAGGCTTTCTGCACTGGCATTGAAGCTTGTGGGAATTAATGTTGAAGTTAACAGCAATAGATTTCAAACACAAAGGCCACACATGAAATCAACTACAGCTAAAAGTCTGCAGACTATATTTGAGATAATATATTTATTATTTACTTTCAGCTCCAGTATACTGCGTTGACAGCTAAAATAACTATAACATATTTTCCTGGTCCTAACTGTATGAAACTTCAAATTTCAGGAAAACATTTTGTAGACATAAGAGGACTTACTCCTGGTGATGCTAAGTCCTGGATCAGTAGCAGTGGTTGTTGGGGCAGCAGTTGGAGTTACAGTGTCAGCATCTGTAAAACAGGACATTTTAAAGAAAGGGTAAAATGAAAAACCCCACAATAATAACACAAGGTATAAAAATAGACATACAAACTGAAACAGTCGGTTACCTGTACAGTAGGCTGTGTCATAGAAGAAAGGACTGACAAGCTCATAGACATAGTAACTTCCTGGACATGCTTTCACCCGAATGGGGTTAAGACGGATGTTACAGCAGTCACTTCCATCATTCCCACAGACCTGGCGAGTGACCACTCCATCCTCTATCTGAGGATGAGAATCACTTAACCACACAGTGTAATAAGCCCCACATCTGTATGTAGGAACACAGCTCTCTGACATGCGGATGTTCATCCCATAATAGAACAGCCGGTACCAGCCGTTCCAGTTGAAGTCCTTGTCAGAAATCTCTAATCCAGTCTCATTATTGGCTCTCCAGGGCTGATCCAGGGACAAGTAGTTGTAGCAGGGGTCAGTAACACTGTCAAAAGCAACTGTCATAGAAACAAGATATTAAAAACATTATACATTTCAGTTTCCATTAGCAGAGAATCAAATTTAATTTACAAGCAAGTATTTAAAAACTAACAGTATAAAAATATGAATATTTTACAACCATTTGATCAAAGCAGACCAGATTTTCTTAAGGCTGGACCTTATTAATTGGTGAGTGATAGTTTGTAACATCATCTACTCAAATAAGAGAGAGAATAATTTACACACTTTAATTAGATGGTCCCCTATACATGATCTATAAATACCTAAATTATTAACAAAAGCATATGTAGGTTTTATCCTGAGGTTAGGGTTAAGGTCAGGAGTAGGTTTAGGTTTTGGGCTGAAGTTAAATTTAGGGGTAGGGATTTATTAGAATTTCACACTCAAGCATTTAATTGATAATTTATAAAATATTAAAGATACACTGATCATCTACAAGGCATGTAAAGTGCACTGTCCAAATAAACTGTTACCAAAAATATAATATAAAAAATATAAAATATAATAATAGTTATTATTAGGGGGGGGGGGGATGAAAAAGGATACTACACCTGTACAGTATGTGGGCATTGGAATGGATAATTCTGGTTTAACAAGTTTATAAACATAGTAATGTCCTGGACAGGCTTTCACTTGGATTGGTCTGGATCTGTATCTGTAACTGCACTGGTTATGGTGGTTGCTGTAGTAGTAGTAGTAGTAGTAGTAGTAGTAGCCATAGTAGTAGTTGTAATAGTTCACGTTAGTTCCATACACATCTTGCGTGACGACACCATCTTCTAGTTGTGGATGAGATCCATTGAGCCAGAGTTGTGTGTATCCACCACATGTTGTGTAGCTCACACACCATTCAGAGATCTAAGCACTCTTCCCCTGCAGATACAGCCGATACCAGCCGCTCCATTCAAAAAGAGTGTCATCATGACCTATTTTACTGGTGCTGCGTGCATTTCTCCACTCTTCATCAAGAACAGTATACTTATTGCAGGGGTCAGAGCTGTAGCTGGTTGGTGTAGCTGCTGTGGAAACAGGACCATAACAAATTTCAGTAAGGCACATTTATAAGTGTATGTATACATTTTGTAATGATTGGGTTGAGGCGGGTGCAAAGTGTATTTATTGGAATGAGTCCAGGTAACAGGGGTCAACACACAGAAAGGTAAGAGTAAAGACATATCCATAACTAAAACAAACAGATAACGGAAGCAAAATAGTTTTAGAGCCAACACCAGGACAACAGCTTAGAAATCATAAACATACAACAGACCAAACTAACACAGGGTGAAAAACACAAAGACAAACAGACAGGGCAACCAAAGGGGTCTAAATACATGGCCTAATGAGCAACAGATAGGTCTCAGGTGTGGGAGTGGGCGGAGCTAGCGTAAGCAGGAAGAGCTGTGCTAAGACAAAGTAACCAGAGGGGGTGTTGTGAGACACGAACAGGGACAGGCAGACAGATAGACAGACAGAGATGTAACATAACCCCCCCTCTAATGTGCAGCTCCCGAGGCGCCTAAAAGAAGGCCCAAAGAGAGCTGGCTCAGAGGAGAGGCTGGACCAGGGAACAGACTAGGGGAAACGAGACCGGGGAATGGATTAGGGAGTTGACTGGGAGAAGGGACAACAGGCAGGTGGCTGGACCGGGGAACGTGCAGGAGATGGGACAAACGGCTGGACAGGGGAACTGGCAGGTGACTGGACAGGGGAACGGGCAGGAGACGGGACGAATGGCTGGACAAACGACTGGACAGGGGAACGGGCAGACAACGACTGGACAGGGGGCTGAACAAACGGCAAGACGGGACTGGACAAACGACGACTGGACAGGGGGCTGGACAAACGACGGGACAGGGGGCTGGACAAACGACGACTGGACAAAGAACGGCTGGACAGGGGACTGGACAAAGGACGACTGGACAGGGACAAAGACTACAGTGGGGACAGGAACAGAGACAGTAACAGGAACAGGGACGGACAACGCTGTAGACACTGGAACATTAACACTGACAGTGACCAGAACAGGGACATACGTGACAACAGGGACAAACACAAAACTAAAAACAGGAGACAGACAGTACATAGAAGAAAATAAAGAACCGTAATCAGCAAAACAAGCAGGGAACTGCGGAGGGGGTTGGGCAGGAGGCGTGGAGATCGGCCCGGTGGCCGTTTGAAACCACTTGCTGCATCCCTAGTTGGTAAAGTCTTCTGTAACGATTGGGTTGAGGCGGGATGCAAGTGCAAAGTGGATTTATTGGAATGAGTCCGGGTAACAGGGGTCAACACACAGGAAGGTATGAGTAAAGACATATCCATAACTTAAACAAACGGATAACGGAAGCAAAACAGGTTTAGAACCAACACCGGGACAACAGCTTAGAAATCATAAACATACAACAGACCAAACTAACACAGGGTGAAAAACACAGAGACTTCCCAAACAGACAGGGCAAACAAAGGGGTCTAAATACATGGCCTAATGGGTAACAGATAGGTCTCAGGTGTGGGAGTGGGCGGAGCTAGGGGAAGCAGGAAGAGCTGTGCTAAGACAAAGTAACCAGAGGGGGCGTTGTGAGACACGAACAGGGACAGGCAGACAGATATACAAACAGAGATGTAACACATTTGTCCATTATATAGAAGTTACGCACCATACTGTAAAATAAAGTGCTACTGACATTTTATTACAAATAAAGCTGCATCTCTATAACCCAGAATTAAAAAAATCCATTGGTGTGATTGTCATGTAAATCATCATTTACAAATGATGAAAACAAAAAGAAATGAAAGACAAAATGGAGAAATAAGGTTTTGTTCTGAAAACAACAAAACAAAATAAGAGATCAAATTGAAACTGTATGGTTTAAATGTATATTCCTAAGTGGCATGTGGCCTGACAGAATATTTTGTTAAGACAAAGATTAAATTAAATAAATTCATGTAAAAGGAAACACAATATACTAAACCTGGTTGTCTGGTTTAATTAATATAAGAGCTTCTAGGCTATATACTCATGAAATCATTCACGGAAACCTACTTGTAGTTATGCTGAATTCTGAGGTTGAAGTTGGGGTAATTGTGCTGACATCTGTAAAACAGAAATATAAAACATTTTCATACAGAATTTACAATATTCAGTTCATTAAATCATAGTAAAACATTTAGAGTAAATGCCGTACCTGTACAATAGGCCATATGACACCAGACTGGGCTGACAAACTCATAGCCGTAGTAGCTTCCTGGACAAGCTTTAACCCGTATTGGGGTGGATCTAAAGTAGCAGCCGTTATTTCCTCCATTTCCACAGACCTGGCGAGTGACCACTCCATCCTCTACCTCAGGATGAGGACCATTGAGCCACAGACCGTAATAAGTACCACATCTGTCTACATCTACATAGCTCTCTGGCATACAGATGTTCATCCCATAATAGAACAGGCGGTACCAGCCGTTCCAGCTGAAGTCACGGTCACATATGCCCAGTCCAGTCTCATTATTAGCTCTCCAGTGTTGATCCAGTGAGAGGTAGTTGTGACATGGATCATACGTGAGAATGTTAAGAACAACTGTCATAAAAACAGAAGTGTTACACAAATTATACAATAATAAAATAATGCAGTCTTGTGTTTTTTTTAATTAAATAAAAAGCTGTATGCTTATCTCTACTATGCAGACATGGTTTGTTTAGAGAAAGTCTCTAACAGTAGGAATTCTACACTGTGAGTTCATTTACCTGCACAGTATGTCGGCATTGGGAATGATACATCTGGCTTGACTAGCTTATAGACGTAGTAATCTCCTGGACAGGTTTTCACTTGGACTGAGCCGGATCTGGTGAAACTTCATTGGTTGTCATAGTAATCGTTGTAATATTTTGCAGATCTGTAGATTTCTCGGGTGACGATGCCGTCCTCTAGTCGTGGATGAGATCCGCCGAGCCAAACTGCAGTATACCCACCACATGTCCTGTATCTCTCACACCAGGCAGTTTCAGCAATCTGAGCACTTTTCCCTTAATGTACAGCCGGTACCAGCCCTTCCATTCAACGACAGTGTCATCATGACCTTGGTAGTTATTATTAGTGATGCCTGTGTCTCTCCAGTCATCATCAACAACACTGTACTTAGTACAGGGGTCAAAGCTGGGGTTGGTTGGAGTGGTTGCTGAGAAAGAGAGATTTCTGTGAGTAGGATTATTGCTAAATCGTTTAGCTGTCGGTTAGGTTCATTGTACCATTCCGTCATTTAGTACTGGAGCAGGTGATCAGACCTGAGTAAAGACTGGATTACAAGTAGTTTAAAAAAGCTGGTAAAATTAACCTTAGAGACAAACGATTCTCACGGCAGCACCTGTGTTTGTGATAACTGCTATTTTAAATAATGGTTTCTGGGCTTATTAGCTTTCTTTCTGCTCCTGTTAACAGTTTGTACATCCTATTTTGATTCAATTACTCCAAACAACATTACAGTATAATAACATATTATAATAACATATAATTACAAGTATAATAGTGAATATAAATACATGCATTAATTTGATTTGGAGGTCCAAGCCAACTGTAAAGACTTACTGGTGCTTGGGTTGAACTGTGGGTTTGGGGCTATGGTGTTGACATCTGGAAGGACAAGATATGTAAGCAGTTAGACTACATGCCAAATGAAATCATAATGAACTAGAAAATGAAAGTTTGTGAACGAACTTGGCTTGAAAAAGTATTATCAGCGTTTAAAAAACGTTTAAACGTTTAAAGAAACGTTTAAAAGCTGTACTACCTTAAATTAACTGCCACCTAAAATTCTTTTCCACCTTAAATTCACTATTAGCCCCTTAACTTTACTGCCACATTAAATTCCCTGCCACGTTAAATTCACTTCTACCAACTTAACTGCCAATGTAATGTCAGTGCCACCTTAAATTCACTCCTACCACCTTAACTTAACTGCCACCTTAAATTCCCTGCTACCTTAAATTCACTCCTACCACCTTAACTTCACTGCCACCTTAAATTCACTCCTACCACCTTAACTGCCACCTTAACGTCAGTGCGACCTTAAATACATTACCACCTTAAATCCCATTCCACATTAAATTCACTCCTACCACCTTAACTTCACTTCCACCTTAAATTCATTGCCACCTTAAATTCACTCATACCACCTTAAATACATTACCTCCCTAAATCCCATTCCACCTTAATTTCACTCCTCCCACCTTAACTTCACTTCCACCTTGAATTCACTCATACTACCTTAAATACTGTACCACCTTAAATCCCATTTCACCTTAAATTCACTCCTACCACCTTAACATCACTGCCACCTTATATTCCCTGCCACCTTAAATAACTTATTGCCACCTTTTATTCCCTACCACCTTAAAGTTCCTGCCACCTTAAATTCACTCCTACCACGTTAAATTCCCTGCCACCTTAAAATAACTCCTACCACCTTAACTTCACTGCCACCTTAAATACCCTGCCCCCTTAAATTTATTCTTACCACCTTAAAATCCATTCCACCTTACCTTCACTGCCACCTTAAAATCCCTGCTACCACCTTAACTTCACTGCTACCTTAAATTCCCTGCCACGTTAAATTCACTCTTACCACCTCAACTGCCAACTTAACATCAGTGCCACCTTAAATTCACTCCTACAACCTTAACTTCACCTCCACCCTAAATTCATTGCCACCTTAAATTCACTCATACGATCTTAAATACATTACCACCTTAAATCCCATTCCATCTTAAACTCACTCCTACCACCTTGACTTGACATCCACCTTAAATTCATTGCCACATTAAATTCACTCATACCACCTTAAATACATTACCACCTTAAATCCCATTCCACCTTAAATTCACTGCCACCTTAAACTCCTTAAATAACGTATTGCCACCTTTAATTCTCTACCACCTTAAATTCCCTACTACCCTATAAATTCCCTGCCACCTTAAATCCCATTCCACCTTAAATTCACTCCTACCACCTTAACTTCACTGCCACCTTATATTCCCTGGCACCTTAAATAACTTATTGCCACCTTTAATTCCCTACCACCTTAAAGTTCCTGCCACCTTAAATTCACTCCTACCTCGTAAAATTCCCTGCCAACCTAAAATAGCTCCTACCACCTTAACTTCACTGCCACCTTAAATTCCTTGCCAATTCACTCGTACCACCTTAACTGCGAACTTAACGTCAGTGCCACCTTAAATTCACTCTTTTCACCTTAACTTCACAGCCACCTTAATTTCACTGCCACCTTAAATTTATTCCTACCACCTTACATTGCCTGGTACCTTAAATTTCCAGCTACCTTAAATTCAATGCCGCCTTAAAATTCTTTCCACCTTAAATTCATTGCCACTTTAAATTCATTGCCTCCTTTTATTCCCTGCCACCTTAAAGGCGCTGCTAATTCAAATTCACTGCCACCCAAATTCATTACCAGCTTAAATTCATTGCTACCTTAAACACACTGAAACCTTGAAATCACTGCCACCTTAAATTTAGTGCCACCTTAAAGCCAATTCCATCTTAAGTCCGGTTCCACCTTAAATCCACTGGTTTAGCTGTTAGTCCTAAATACTCTGAGTCTGTGTGTGAGTCTGAGTGTCTGTGTGAGAGACCCATTGTGACATCACTTGTGGCAGCTGAGATTTGCTCGACATTCCGCCATTCATTCCAATGGGAAAAGTCTGACTTTGAGCGCTTGTTATCGGACAACTGTCGGATCGGTTCAAAAAGCACAAGCAACTTAATCGGGTATAGGACGAACAATCCTGTAAAATTTCGTGGTTCTAGCGCGAAAACTGTGGGACGAGAAATGTTTTATATTTTGACCGTAGAATAATAAGAAGAAGAAGATTACGAAGAACAGTAAGTTCTTTTTCAAGCCAACTTAATAAAGTCCCTATAAATGAAATCATGTTTAGATGTTGTACCTGTGCAGTAAGCCGTGTTGCAGTAGTTTGGTCTGCTAAGCTTGTACACAGAGTAGTTTCCTGGGCAGGTCTTCACTTTAATTGAGGTGGAACCAAACAAACAGCAGTCACCTCCTGCGTTCCCACAGACCTGGCGAGTGAACGCTCCATCCTCTATCTCAGGATGGGAGCCATTGAGCCACAGGGTGTAATAAGTACCACATCTGGATGTAGGAACGCAGCTCTCTGTCATACGGATGTTCATCCCATAATAGAAGAACCGGTACCAGCCATTCCAGTTGAAGTTCCAGTCACAGATGATCAAGTCAGTCTTGTTGTTGGCTCTCCAGGGCTGATCCAAAGAGGTGTATTTATTGCAGGGATCGAAGGTGTTTGATTTAGCTATTATGGAAACAACAATAACAAACAAAAAATGTCATTGTATTACAAAAACCCACTTTTACCAAACTTTTTAGACTACAGACTATTACAATTAATTATTTAGCATTCCAAAAACAAAATAGTCAGAACCCTTTAAAGATGCTAGGTGACAGTTTTTGTTTATTTTGAGAACTCAAAAATACAGGAACAGTGTGTGCAACTATTCAGACACAAATTTGAACAGTTAGAGGACTTAGAACCAAAGGGGGTGTATGTATAGCTACTGCTGAGGTCTTTTTTACTTTCACATCAATTTCTAAACAATTGTATTTTCTAAATTAAAAAACAAAAGAATGTAGCGTTGAACACCTGTGGCTTATTCAAATTTAAAAATGTATGAATGTAAAAACTGACATCAGTACACTACGTCAGATCAAACTATAGTCAGTTTTAGTTTTGGTCCTCCTTGTAAAGCTGGTGAAATGTCCGTTACTTCTCTTTGGTTCTGAGCTTTCAGGTTGTAAGATCATATTGCTGTTCATTAAAACACTTAAGGTGAATCAATTGCAGACTCAGTGACTCAGTGCTGTTATTTGGGACTCATTTACCTCAAAACAGTGGGATCTAACTGCTGACATCCTGCTCTAAAATGCAGAAACTGCCCCATAAATTATGAATATGTATTTGGGTTATTAGTACTAATACAGCAGTGCATCAGTATATTGATTGCATCGTGTAAACATCTAGATTCTTCATTTGTGTTTTTACTGTTGATTGCTGACTACAGTTGTAATGGCTGATGAAATGTTCTAAAATAAATAAATAAATAAATAAATATTAGTCCAGTATGCTAACAAAAGACTGATGGAGAGTTTGACACACACACTAAAAGTATTAGAAGCTCCAACAGCAGCCACCCACAGGACGCTGTAAGCTCTGTAGTTTTGGTTGGTGGATGATTCTCAGTCCAGCAGTGACACTGAGGTGTCCAGCAGCACTGCTGTGTCAGATTCACTCACACCAGCACCACACACACTAACACACTACCACCACATCAGTGTCACTGCAGTGCTGAGAATGATCCACCACCCACATCATACCTACTCTGTGGTGGTCATGTGGGGGTCCTGACCATTGAAAAAATAAGTGATGGGAGGATAACAAAGACAGGTGGACTTCTGTCTGTAACTGTAGACTAGAGTGCACCAATGTGGTAGTTGGAGCTGATAAAATGGATAGAGTGCAGATACATTGAGGTGGTCATAATGCTATGACTGACCTGTCAAAAGACTTTTATAAGAAAAGATATGTGTGTTATCAGTAGGAGACGAACGATGAACTGATGTGATTAATTACCTTCTGACTGTTCACTCCTGTGAAAGAAAGAATGTTGTTTATATGTATAGAATGCATGGCAAGGTTAAATTGACCAAGCTAAAAAATAAATATGTTGACATATATCATATAAACATATTATAGATTTAAGGTTGTATGACGTTTGGGCACCCCTCATTAAATAGATATTTTTTGTGTGTAAAGCAAACACTATCTATACTTTAAAAATATGATCAGCTAATCTTTGCAGAAAATACGATTTCTAAATAGGGTTTATTATTAATATTTTGCTGAGTAGCAGTAAAGTATTTCTGAAATTTAAAGCATTTGGAAATTTACAAATTTACTACAAAAAATGACCAAAACTTACCATTCATGAGTAACAGCAGGGGTAGCACGATTAGAAAACCCATTATGATTTACTGTCCCTCAATTCAAACCTGCAGCACCCAACAGAATTACCATGCTTAGAGATATGATTTTTACATTAACATAAGACACATGTACATTTTAGCTGGATTTGAGCTCGATTTGTTTTACTGGAGCTGGTATAGGATAAAGGAACTGTGACAGTAATTTCAGTGGTTGGCTCATATTTTTGGCTGACAGAAAAAAAGCTTGTAATTGTTTATTATTTAATTTGTTATTAGAGAAGTATTACTGGAGGAACTCTGGGTTTTATGAATCATAAAATACAAATAACCCCTCAATTATTACCTAGCCTATGCATAGCTGGATAAAATCTATGATTGTTGCAAATTTGTATTCAATTACAGTCCTACATCTTAATTCTGCTAGTGCACATTCCACTTTATTGTCCTTTTTGTCTTTAGTGTCTTATTGTCTCTTCTATGTCTGTCTCAAGGCCCTTATTTTATTCAATCATTTTTCTTGCGTCCGTCTAGTTAATGTTAATAATGTTATATGTTCATTCTATATACTCTTGTTTTAGTTGTAATCTATTTATCGTTAAATGTTTATGTGCTGCACCTTGGGTCGGACACTAGCATAATTTCAATCCTCTCTATGTCTTGTACATATTGAAGTACTGACAATTAAACTACTTGACTTGAATCACTGATGTCATTGGTACCTCAAGATTTCCTCAGTAACACACTAATTTGAGTCTTTCAAGTTTCATAAATGTGTTGTTGCAAAAGTATTCATTCCATTATTAAACATTACTGATGACTTACCAAAGAAGCCAGATTAAGCTGCATTGAGAAGCCAGCAGCTGGAGAGATCCCTGAAGATGCTGCTCCCTCTGCATTTGCACCTGCTGGGCTCATTTACTGCATGCCATATTTGTATTTAGAAATGTGGGAGGGCCATAAAACACCCCAGAGTTTATCCTTATCATGTTCTACAGAGGATATCTCAAACATGTCAATTACGCCAACACTGTATTTCCCTGTACAAGTATGTCAGTAACTAGAAAAGTGCAGAGTGATTGTGCAGTTTAAGCTTATTGCTAGTCGGTTGCTAAGGTGTTGCTAAGCAGTTGCCAAGAAGTAAGAACATATACCTGGGACATTACTTGGTGTACAGGGTGTTTACTTAGTAGTTGTTAGGGTGTTTGCCCTGTGGTTACAAGGTCTTGTTGAGAATGAATGAGAGCCTATGGGAAGAACAAGGGATGAATAAACAACACATAGGTGTGTGGGTCAGTATGTGTGTGGATTAGAGTGTGGGGACCTGAGTACATGCAGCTTGGTGGCTTGCAGATAAAGGAGCAATAGGGTTTAGGTAGGACCACAAATGAACGGGACCGAAAGAGAACAGACAAGTGTGCTTTTGAATTTGTGCTTAAGGGTGTGCCCTGAGTTAGTGTATTTGAGACGGTGTCTGTTGATTGAGCAAACGTACAGTAGATGGGGGTGTGCTTTCCACCCCAATCATTTATAGTTCAGTGTCAGATCAAAAGGTTTTAAACAAGCGTGCACAAAAAATGTGTACCAAGCAGAAGGTGAGGAAGATACCAGTTCTTGATATTACAACCAAATCACCAAATTTGAATCACTCATGGTAGTTTTTTGATTTATACACACTCTTAATGTTATTCATGAACAGATGAGGTAAATATACTGAGCAGACTCTTATCCAGAGAGTAGTCCTTCCTTGTCTTCCATGCATCTTGAGGGATGGAAGGTCAAACCAAGCTGTAAGTTGTAAGCTGTAAGTTCAGAGCAGCCAGGTATAGATCGACTCTTGTCCATTGCCTTGAGGTAAGGAGGGGCTAGTTAATTCTTGACTTTGCAGGCAAGCATTAGTTTTAAATGTGAGTGGATGTGAGCAACTGCAGGAAGCCAGAGGTCATCCATGAAGAGATGTCACTCAGACATGCAGAGGTATAACTGCGAACCTGAGGATCAGATGAAGGAAAAAAAATAATCTCTCCCATCTCTCTAGTGTGCATATGATTACATGTAATAGTGTGGCTATCAAAAAACCTCCTACGTTTTAGACAAGAGTTAATCTAAACCATGGCATTTATAGCGTTTATAGTTATAGCTATAGCTATAGCTAAGCAAAGTGAAGTAAAGCATAGCAGTAAATCCATCTTTGATCTGTCTGTGTAAGAAGAGTTTGCTTAAAGTTCAGTTTTTCTGGTTTATCAATCTGAGAGTTATTAACAAAATACAACACAAAATCATAAAAAGTTAATAAAAATAAAAACTCAATACATTTAATTTGGTAGCATATATCCATTCCAGCATTTGAGGCCTGGAAAACATGCAAGTAATTACATATAAGTAAAAAACATTGCATTTTTGAATAAATATTTCCATACTGTCTCAGTTTTTTCTGATATTGGGTAGTTGCTGCAGCTCTCTTTAGTTACTGTTTGTATTTGGGTCATTGTATTGGGTCATTCGTGCTGTGTTGCCAATTATGAACTGCTATGATCAAGGGCCAACTCTGTGGTTACTTTAAACAACACACACACACACACACACACACAAATGAACGCACACACATGCACTATTCTCTAACAAATGTAGGATGGCCTAGCAGGAAAATTTTTTTTAAACAGGTTATTCAGGTAGGACGTCCTGAGCTCAGTGATGGTACATTTGATTTACAAGAAGTAATGGCTAAATAACAATCAGTTATGTGAGAGAGAAATGACAGACTAAACATTGATCAGACACTGATCTGTAACGAGCTTTCGATTTGAAATCTCCTATGTGTTCTTCATTGTAGCTTAGATTCCCTGTCGATCTTTGCCAGAGCCAATAAACTAAGCCTGCTGCTGAGCAGTGGTGGATGCTAACTATCTATCTATCTGCAGCCGTATGCATGTGGGTGTCCCTGGTCAAACCACATGTTTTTCTGATTTTCCAAGTCAACAGCGAACACACCTTCAGAACATCTCACTGCACAGTACTGTGTACGTTGTGTATCTGTTTAATTAAACATGATGGGGAAAAAAAACTTGTGACACATTTTATTGATGTATTTGTTTTTATTAATGTTAAACTTGAAATTATATTCTATTGAGAAAAAATGTACACAAACCTTTTTATCAACAAAACATATCATTTGACCAGGGTGTTTATATTTTTGCATGCCTCTGTATCTTTTATATAATAATTAGTGATGCATGATTTTTGACTGCTTTGTTTGTATTGTTTAGATATTAATAAATACAATTTTAGCTTTGATTTCTGATAAATGTGCTTTTAAGCATTGGCATATGTTCAAAAGAAGAGCATTTGTCTCATAGTGACAAGCAGACCACAGCTCAAAAGAAACCAGAGGAAATTTATGAAAAGACACAGGGGTGCTAAAACAAAGAGAGAGGCTTATTCGTGTCTCATTTTAACCTCCTCAGCACCAGGATTAGATTCAAAGCTAAGTACTCGACTGACAGAGCGTTATTGGTAGTGATTATCACCTACATGGATACTCAGAATAACAGACATGCTGTGATTGTATGGGGTGCTCTAATGTGAAACCATGGTAGACCTGGCATTCTTCAAACTGGTTCACCAGGAAAGAGTCACTTAACGAAAGGACTGCACGGTTATTTCACTTGAATACTGTAGTGATAACAAGACCGGATAATAATCAGTCATGTGAGACAAGAATGGCAGACTGTCCTAAAACCAGACGTAGATTTTAATGCCTTATAATTCACTCCTATCTCTAGTATTAATGACCTTATGAACCACACAGTCCAGGTGTGAGACCAGGTGTTATCAGCGATGTTTCAGTCTGGATGTTGACCTGGCCAGTAATTTCCAGTAAATCTCTTAGTAATTCAGCTGTTCTACTTAAAACAGTCTTTGAAAAATTCTCCTACTGAAGATTTTTCTTTCTACCATCCAAATGATAAACACCTGTCTTTCTTGTTTGAGATAGTGGTTTTGGACCTTTTCCTCCTAGTGGTACTGCATCACTTCCACAGTACATTAAAGCACTTTACAGACCTGATTTCCTAGTATTTATTGACTGTTACCAAAGACCTTCTATCAGAAGTTATTTTTCAGCAAGGTTCATTAATCTGAAGGGTTGTGCTGAGTTTAAGTGTGGGTTTAAGCCCCTCTGGGAACATGAAATATCCATAAAGGACTTGTATGGCTGGTTAGTGAGACAGGTGTTAAAATGGAGCAGATATGTTCAATAGCTAATGAACAATCCAGTAGAAAAGTCCAGACATCATAGTTACATGTTCGTCATCGCCCAATTGCGCCCTGTTTCCTTGTTCATCATCACCAGAGTATTGATTATTTACACTTGCATCTCATTTAATCTGTTTGCCTATAAGCTCCTAGTTCACCCACACTCATTCCGAAGTATTGCCACACTGAGCATTCTTCCTAGCTTTTCTCTGACTGTTACCCTGATTTCTACCTTGCTTGTTTCTTGTGTATTCTTTTGTTTTTTCCTCTTTTGTTTTGGTTGACCTTCTTATTGTCACTCCTGGTCACTCCTGTCTTCTATCCACTGCCATCACAATGTGCTGTGGTAATTCTTACGATCGGTTTAAAGAACAGGCAAAAGGTTGGTAAATAACAAACAATAATAACAGATGATACTTCACGAAGACGAAGACGAACTGAATCTCTTATAAAGAAAGTACCACAGGTAAGAATAATCAGTACTTGAGTGAGGTCGATCTGGGATTGGCTGCCGGCTGTGAGTGAATAGTCGCATGGTTACCAGGGAAGTTCTGGAAAATGGAGTTTGTGGGCAATATTGCCCATGAGGAGCTTGATGGGCACATTACAGTACCCACCCTACAAAGATTCCGGAGCGGCCAAGGAACAAGGATGCCTGCGATGACAACCAACCACTGACACTAGCATAAGCGGGTGCTGGACAGACGAAGATTCCCTACTCCTTGATTCAGAGCAAGCCCTGGAAGAAACGACATGAGCTGGGTAACCTTATTTGAGGTCTCCCCCTGGGTGGGGAGCCGGCTTCTCCGGATAAGGTCTGTTGAAATCTGCCAGTAGACCAGGAGTATGTCCTTAGCCCAGACACCAACATTGCTCCTTGGGTCCAAAGCCCTGAGTCTTTTGCCTTGACAATGTAGCATAACAAATGGATAATTTTCTAAATGTATCCACGAGGCTCACTTGCCTTTTACACTAAACCCACAGGGTTAACAAAATCAAATTACATGAAAACAAACAAAAAAAACATACAACCAATATGAACCCCATGAAACCCCCTCCAAATGGATCGTTTCAGTAGGTTCCCACTGGGCATGCCCGGACCTATTTGACATCAGCTAAAAAAAGAGTATGGGCCTTTTCCCCCTCCTAGAAAGGTACAAGCGGTCCAAGTATCTACTAACCTAAGTCTTGTACACCTGTTTTCAGTAAACAAGTAAAAATGACCGGTAGCATACTAACTGTAAGAGGTGGTGATATGTGCCAGGCTAACAAAGTGTGATATTGTATTGTTGCGGTGAGTATAGGTATTGTATGTGGACTACTGAACAAAACTTAAAGCAGGGAGAGAACAGAGTACTCTGGAGAAATACACACAGGAGACAGAACATCTGGGCTGTCAACAGATATAGAAGCGATAGATACACAGGGAAATAATAAACAGTGAAGAAGACAATGAGAAGACCAGGCTGTGATCTCCCACTCAGAGATTAAGGGATCATGAGTTTTTAACCAAGAGAGACAGAGGATGACAGCATACTTGGAAGAGTTTTAAACAAAGAACTGAATCTCCTAAGAGCATTAACGTCCATGATAACAGGAGTAATAATTTGAAGACAACCCCTTGGTCCACTGGGTTCCCATTCACAGCAGACAGCCATAGGCGATGCTTTAATGAGAAAATTGGTAGCTGAGGTTTTTTGGCCACATGGGAATGGATGAAATTTCCCTCTGCTCTCGAATCTATTAGCGTTGGAAAACTTTTGGTAGTGCAGTCACATGGATCATCAAAGAACTTGTAACCATCCCCGGCATGGGACTACTCAACACTTTGGCATGTGAGGTGGTATTCACGCATTTACTCTGGGATGGTACTTGAGGTCTTTAGGGATGAACTCCACAGTCACGTAGGTTGTGGCCTGCTGGACTGTATTAGTGACAGAGACTTCTGCGAAGATGTCGAAGCCTCTCCTCAGGAGAAAATAGTGAACTCTGGAGGCTGGACAAGTGTGTGGGGGATGGAGGGAAGCTGTAGCTATTGGATACGGGTAATTGAGGTCCGTTGGAAAACTGTGCTGGTCGAGTCAGATGGTGAGGGTCGGACTGTAATCCCGGCAGTCCAGCTCCTGTGAATGTCTGCTTTGAGTCCTTTCCAGAACACAGTCACTAGAGCTGGCTTGTTCCAGCCACTCCAAGCAGCCAGAGTACGAAATTCCAGGGCATAGTCTGCGACAGACCCAAACCCCTGGTGAAGCTGAACCAGAAGCTCTCCGGCTGCTCTGCCCTTGTTAAGATGGTCAAACACTGCCTTGAAGTTCAAAATTAAAATGTTTTCACACATTCCATATTCATAGGCCACCCAAACTGCGGAGGCCCGGCCCAGAGCCTTACCAGTAAGGCAAGAAATAATAAAAGAAAGATTTGTGAGAACAGTTACCTGCAACCTTGATTTGGAGCACCATCAAACTTGTCTGGTTTACTGACTGTGAAGGAACCAGCCGCCGAGAGATTAGGAGAGACTGGTTCAGATTTAGCCATAGCCAAGACATTTAATTGAGCTATTTGTGCAGATATATCCCGCAGATTGGCAGATATCTGTGATAATTTAACAAGCTGCTCGTTTTGATTTTGTGCTAGACTACCTACAGAGCTAGTAAGGGAATCAAATATTTGATTGTGTTGGCCTATAATTGGGCCTTACATCAAGCAGTGCATAGCTAAGTCATTCAGCTCTGCCATGGTGATAGCGGTGAAGTTTGCTCAATGCATGCAGAGCTAAAAATCAGATGAGTTTTATTAAAATAATCTAGAAGTCAAACACAGCTACAAAGTACGACCAAACATAACAGGGCAATGTGAGGTCAGAGTGGAGAGACAAGCAAAGGTCAGAACATGGAGATCAGACAACGAGGCAACCAAAATAAAACGGGAAGTGAGTTATGATTGGATGACTGGAAACAAGTGGGGGTGCATGCTGGGAAGTGGAATTCAGGAGATTGGCAGTGTCAGGGAAACTCTGAACCATGACAGACAGGTTTTATCATGGACAGTAAAAAGAGGTCAGTTCACAGAAAATAGACATTATTATCCTTAATTATCCATAAAAAAATCACTCCTTTATAATCTGTGTGCTGCAACAATTTAATAAGAAATTTATTGAATATTTATGATGATTGGGACTCATACTGATAGTAAAATCGGTAATTTTCCTCTTTAACATATCTTTCATATCTCAAATGAGTTTCTGTAATAATAAAAACCCTTCATGATTAAAATGAGACTCACAGTGCAACACTAGTGCTAAACCCAGTTAAACAGAGATTTGATCAGTGTAAAATCACTTATACTGATCGTCTTCAGATCGTCAGGTTGATTTGAATAGTCAGGAGAGACACAAGCTGAATCACCAGAGATCCCCACACAGCAGGATTTTGACTTCAGCCACCTGTCAGGACAGAACAGGAATAAAATGATTCAGAGCTACAAAATAAAAAGATCAAACCGATTTACTCCAAACAAACAGCATCAGTCACTGTATATAACCAGTTCAGGAAAGATGATGTCGACAGTTACACTATAATGAAGTTGTAACAGGGAAACAATCTTTATAGCGAGAAAGTCCTCTCTGGATTCTTCCCATGCTTATTGATTTAATTCCCTGATGGAAACCTCCACAAGGGTGGACTCAAATGCAAATGTTGATACAACAGGGGAAAACAGAGTAAAACAAAACAGGAGAAAGGTTTGAATCGGATTCGAACCACCATTAACAGATGGGACCAAAGCGATGGGAGAGGACTGCACCAACTCGTACTTTTAGGGCATTGACCTTCACCACAAACGTTAGCTCTGGAGGTGGAGTATAGGAACTGATGTGAGTCTTCTCTTGAATGAAGCACAGAGAGAAATTGGTTAGATCCCAAGAAGCATTGGACAAGGTGGAGTGAGGTGGGATGAAGCTGAGTCACTCAGTCACTGCCTTTTGGTTGGATGGATCCATAGGCACCCTACCCCTGGAGACCGCAAACCCAAGAAATTGGACAGAGGGTATGTGGAACTGGGATTTCTCCATTGTCATGTAGAGGTTGCTCTCCAGGAGTAGTTGTAGGACCCGGGGTACATGAGAGACATGTTCTGTAGTGGTCCTACTAAAGATAAGGAGATCATCCAAACCAACAAAGGCATCGAGGCCAAGGGCCTCATGAAGAACCTCATTAGAGTCGTTAGAATATTGGCCAGAGCATTCATCAGTCCAAATGGCATCACCAAGTATTTTATAGAAGCCAGTGGGCATGATGAAAGTTGTCTTCTCATCCCCCTGCCTAATCCTCACAAAGTCGTAGGCACTGCAGAAGTCTAATTTAGTGAATACAGAGGCCTTCTGCAATGCCTCAAAAGCTGTAGTCATAAGGTGCACAGGGTTGCAGTCATTTGCAGTTTTTTATTAAGGGCTCTATAATCATTATATGGATGTAGGCCCCCGTCCTTCTTCCCCACAAAGAAGAATCCTGCTCCCGGGGATTTAAATGTCCATATGAAGCCTTGGGCTAAGGCCTTCTGAATGTACCATGTTCTCCACTGACATCTTCTCAGTGCTGGAAAGAGAGTTCAGATGGCTTCTGGGAGTTGATGTAATCAAAAACTTGTGAGGTGAGGAGACAAGACCTCTGTCTTTCATTTGCTAAAGACCTTCTGAAGATTTGCTAAAGACCTTCCTGGTGGGCTGCTGGCACGTTACTGAGTCCTGCAGAATCATTAACAACCCCTGACAAGGCCCCACCAGCCTTGGGTCGTAAGCAGGATCCTTGGCAGTGTGGCCCCCATTGACAAATAGACCAGGGTATCTAGTCACTTTGGTGGTTATGCCTTTGCAGCCAAAGGAACTCCAAGATGACCAGTAGGTCAGGGCCTAAGTGAGAATAAAGGACAAGCGTCTGGTGTGCAGGCCAGCTTGCACAAGGATCGGTTTAGTCTGTCTTTCGATCGCCCCTGACCTAAGCGGATTCCCATCTATGGCAGGGTGTCAGCAGGGGTTCCACAGGTAGTCCCAAAGCTTAGGCCACAGCGACATCCATGAAGTTCCCAGTGGCCCCAGAACCAATAATAACATGGAGCCATTCTTTGAGTTCCCCCACACCAAGGATATGGGAAGATACACCCCTGTAGCTCTGGTGCTCCAGAGAGGGACTACCCTAGTGCCCTTGGAGTAGGCCTGGTCTTTATCCGGCTTTGTAGGACACTGGGCTACCTTGTGCCCCTCCTCGACACAAAACATACACCACCCCTTCCGGCAGCATTGCTCAGCGTTCTGAGGAGTTAGATGGGCATGGGCAATCTGTATCAGCTCTGGGGCCTCAGGCTGCTGAGAAATAGTATTGGGGGGGTGTTGGCGGCAGGCAGTGCAATGCACTCCCTTATTCGCACTTTAATGTCAAGCTTGATTGCAAGCTTATACAGGCCCTCCAATGTATTTTGGTGGTCACAAGTGGCAAGCCTGTCTTTGAGGTCTTTATTGAGACCCTGCTGGTACACAGCCGTTAGGTCCCCTTGGTTCCACACACTCTCTGCTGCCAAGATGCGGAAGTTGATTGTGCAATCGTTGACCGAGGGGGATCACTGTCACAACAAGAACAAAGGCACCTAAAAAACTAAAAAGAAGGTAATCAAACTGTGGGCACTCGGTTTGTATCACAAAACTAAAAGGCAGATACTCTGGGAAAGAGGAATGAGTATCTTCTAACCTCTCAAACTAAAGAGAACAGGAAAAAGATAAATTGCATGGTTGGTGTGGCTCAGCACTTAACACCACTACCCACAAAGAGCTACCACAGCATTTGGGAAAGGAGGGGTTGAATCCCAGTGTAGGTAGCAAATGTTGAGCTACTCCAGTAAGAGTCCTTGGGCAAGACTCCTAACACTGCACTGGCCTACCTGTAAAATGAATAACCATGTAATTTGCTCTGGATAAGTGCATGGCTTCCCTCTGGTGGTAGGAGGACCATGGCCCCTTACAGAAGAGTACTGCTGCTAAATACAGCAACTTAAGAGAGGTACTAAACTTCCTCTAGTGCCTCGTTTATCATGGGTTTAGTAAAATGTACTGTGGGGTAGGTTTATAGCCCACCCTGAAATTTTATACAGAGTCATTTTAATACCAACTTGTCTTTTAGAAGTAGGTGAGAAGTTTAACAAAGACGGAGGATTTATTTATTTATCATAATTACCACAGTAATTGGGGGCAGTCGTGGGCTGGAGGTTAGGGAACCAGCCTTGTGACCGAGGGTTGCCGGTTCGATTCCCTGAACTGACAGTAACGATTGAGGTGCCCTTGAGCAAGGCACCTAACCCCCAACTGCTCCCCGGGCGCTGTGGATAGGGCTGCCCACCACCTTGGGTAAGTGCTCACTGCCCCCTAGTGTGTGTTTACTAGTGAGTGTGTTTGTGGGTGTTTCACTTCACGGATGGGTTAAATGCGGAGGCTAAATTTCCCCACTGTGGGACTAATAAGGGATTAAAATCTTAAATCGTAACACTTTATTTTCTTATTTAAATTCTATTTTAATCATAATAGTGGAAAAGTGAAGTGAGAGTGTTCACCTGTGTGTCCAGCAGTCCTGATAAAAGGCCCAACAGAGATGGAGGCTCTGTCATGCGTGTCCACGGACCGGCCAGCTCTGTGCTGATGTCCAGGGGAACAGTTCTGTATGCGACAATCAGATAGCTGGTTTAGTTAGGGAACCTGCAGTGAGAACGACCCTATAGACATTAAACACAGGCTGTAGTATAAAGAGGTCCTACTGAAACCCTGCAGTATCACAGTGCAGCAGGTTTCTACAGGATATTAGTCTAAACCTACTTCCTTAAGTAAAAACACAGAACAGGCTTTAACGATTACCCATCAGCACACGACACACCACATAATGAAGTAACAAATAACACTCAGATATTTTACACCACAGTGAGGACAATGTCAACACTCACCGCTGCACAGTTGCTGTTCTGCAGAAGGCAAAGGTGGATGCCACAGTGAAGGAAAACATTGGCGTAGTTGCCGTTGAAGGCCAACATCTTGAAGAAGAAATGAGCAGCTGTGGAGACACCGTTCTGAAGAACCTTCACTGTGTTATCACCTGGATTTGGACACCTGAAATAATTTCATGAAATATCAGCTTTAAATCAGTGAGAGCTGTCTGAACATGAGGACGTCCTGGCACCTACCTGAAAAACAGGTGTGAGCTACAGCCTCAGTACAAACCACTGGTACTGAGGCAGCCCACTACCACACGCTCATTCAGAGTTTGGTCTCCTGAAGCAGAAGAAGCCCTGAAGGACTGCTATGATACCACTGATTGGAGCGTGCTGCTGCACCCACACGGAGAGGACATTGAGGAGGTGACGCACTGTGTTACGGACTACCTGAATTTTTGTATGGATGTTGCTGTTCCCACAAAGACTGTACGCTGCTTCCCAAACAACAAGCCCTGGATTACCAGTGACGTCAAGGACATCCTCAACCAAAAGAAGAGGGCGTTCAGAGACGGAAACTGGACAGAGCTGAAGCGTGTACAGGGGGAACTCAAGATCCGACTTAAAGAGGCCAAGGAGTCCTACAGGAAAAAGGTGGAAAGGAAGCTGCAAGACAACAACATGAAGGAGGTCTGGGGAGCAATGAAAACCATCACTGGCTGCAAGAACAACAGCGGCAGCTCAGTAGATGGGGGTGTGGACAGAGCAAACCAGTTTAACAACTTCTACAACAGGTTTGACTGTCCTGCTGCCTCCTCCTCCGACCCGTCTGCAGCATTCACCACCCTGTTGTCACCACCATCACCCTCACCTCCACCATCTCCGGCACCTTCACCACCATCACCCTCACCTCCACCATCTCAGTCATCACCACCATCATCAGCAGGAGGACAGAGCAACACCCACGGTTCCCACTGTCCCCCAGCCTTCACGGCAGACCAAGTCAGGAGACAGCTGAGGAGACTACACCCCAGGAAGGCGGCCGGCCCAGACAAAGTGTGCCCCAGAATGCTTAAGGCATGTGCTGCCCAACTGGGGGAGCCCCTCCAACATGTCTTTAACCTGAGTCTACGTCTCGGAAGGGTTCCTGCCACGTGGAAGACAACCTGCCTCATTCCAGTCCCCAAGAAGGCACACCCGAAGGAGCTGAATGACTACAGGCCGGTTGCTTTGACGTCTCACGTGATGAAGACCATGGAGCGACTGCTGCTGAACCACCTCAGACCTCAGGTCCACCATGCTGAGGACCCACTGCAGTTTGCGTACCGGGAGAAGGTGGGAGTGGAAGATGCCATCCTCTATCTTCTACACAGAACTCACTCTCATCTGGACAAGGGGGGTGGTGCTGTGAGGGTCATGTTCTTTGACTTCTCCAGTGCCTTCAACACCATTCAGCCCCTACTACTGAGAGACAAGCTGATGAAGATGGAGGTGGACATGCACCTGGTCACCTGGATCACTGACTACCTCACTGGGAGACCACAACATGTCAGGATCAAGGACTGCTCCTCTGATACGGTGATCAGCAGCACAGGAGCACCACAGGGGACTGTTCTCTCTCCAGTCCTGTTCACCCTGTACACATCGGACTTCAAATACAACTCGGAGTTATGCCACATGCAGAAGTTCTCTGATGACACTGCAATCGTGGGGTGTGTGCGTAATGGCCAGGAGAGGGAGTACAGAAGCCTGGTTGAGGACTTTGTGGAGTGGTGCACTACCAACCATCTGAAGCTGAACATCACCAAAACCAAGGAGATGTGTATAGACTTCAGGAGGTCCAGGCCCTCTCAGCAGCCAATCTCCATCAAGGGGGTCGATGTGGAGGTTGTCAGTTCCTACAGATACCTTGGTGTGCACCTGGACGAGAGGCTGGACTGGTCAGTAAACACTGACATAGTCTACAAGAAAGCACAGAGCAGACTGTACTTCCTCAGGAGGCTGGGGTCCTTCAGGATCTGCCAGAAACTCCTCCTGATGTTCTACCAGTCTGTGGTAGCCAGCGTCCTCTTTTATGCTGTGGTGTGTTGGGGAGGCAGTATCAGCAAGAGGGATGCTGGACGACTCGACAGGCTGGTGAGGAAAGCTGGTTCTGTGCTGGGACAAGAGCTGGAGTCCTTAACACCACTGGCAGAGAGGAGAGCCCTCAACAAGCTGCTGAACATCATGGACAATGTTCACCATCCTCTGCACACCACGATCATCAGGCAGAGGAGCTCATTCAGTGGCAGACTGCTGTCCCAGTCCTGCTCCACAGACAGACTCAGGAAGTCTTTTGTCCCTCAGGCCATAAGACTGTTCAACTCCTTCCAGTACAGCAGATGAAAAAGTGTGTGACACTCTTTCATTCCGGTCCCTCCAATGGACACACCCCCATCTCTGCACACACTCCCTCCTAAATGCCCCCCTAAATGCCCTACATCTATTGATATTGTATTATTATAATCCATTCTGTTCTGTTTACAATTTTTGCACTGATAATTATTTATATTACTGCATATTTGCACTGTCTGTATGGCTGAAAACAGCCATCTTCTTAATTTGCTTAGCAAACGGTATACCATTACCTCCATCTATACTTTACACTTTACACAGACACTAAGGACTCTATTTTTATACCTTCATACTTTATATAGTATTGTCTCTATTTGTACAAATCTATCTTTCTTCTGTTGTTACTTCTGTATAGTTTGTTTGTATACCTGCTACTGGATGCCTTGAATTTCCCTCTGGGATCAATAAAGTATCTATCTATCTATCTATCTATCTATCTATCTATCTATCCATGAGTTTCCCTTACTGGTTAATGATGAGGTCCCAGCGGACAGCGTAGTTCTGGTCATTCACAGGAGTGACCCAACAGGAATCTATCACTGTGGCAATCTGACGGCCGTCCACTCCCTGAACAGTCACCTCCATAAAGATCCTCTGGTCCACCTCTATGTCCTCAGTGCCATTGTAAGGCTGGGAGAAGGCAGCATCCTGATAGGGAATCATCCTGACCTGGTACATCCCCTGACCATCTGGAAGGGTCTTGTGCACTATGCTGTTGAAATTGTCCAATCACAGAGTCATACTAAGTACTATTCTGGTGACATAAACAATGTGAACAGTCCATAAACAACATTATTATAAACTGCTGAGTGTAAAAGTCTAATCTACTGATTACAGTATGAACTACTGTTCCTATAGAGCTACAGAAAGTCTTTATACTGTAGAATATCATTCTACAGGTCTTATAGTACTTCTGATTGAAATAGTCCTCTACAGGTAGTGTGGTGTAGGGTCATGTATTCGATCATCTGTCCCACCTCTGCAGAGGGCTGAACTCCGTGTCCATTGTGAGTGTCTGTCTGAGCTTATAGACGCAGGAGAAGCGCAGTTCCAGCTCCTTCTTTCTGTTGATGGCTCCTCCTGCTGAGTCAGCTACACCCTGGATGGAGTTCTCGTAGATTAAGTGGGTACCGTTGGCCTGCAGACAGGTGATGGACACTCAATGTAAATGTACCTTCAAATGTACAGCAATGATTTTAAGATCCAGCTGTGAACCTTAAATAAGTCTCTCCAGGACAAAGATACGTAATTCCACCATTTCATAATCTAGTACTCAAAAACACCAACAGTATGATAAAGAGGCTGGAGACCAGACCGTGTGTGTGGGGGCATGGGGAATGCAGTTCCAGTGGAACACTGTACAGTACAATTAAACCTAGACTGAAGGTACTGAAGACCCTGGATAGAACTAACCCGGTGTCCATCTCTATAAGTACCAGCACCGTGTACCATGTTCTAGAGTTTAATCAGTCTGTGTGGTTCTGTTCAGTGTACCGTGAGGTTTGTGCCACAGATGTGCTCATCGTTATCAAAGTGGAACACCAGTCTGCCGTTCTGGAGCGTCCCATTGCAGCTGGGGTCACTCAGGTGCAGGACGTTAGTGGGGAAACCAGCTTCAAAGAGCTGACAGCGGGACAGAGACATGGTGCCAGAGCTGCTCTCACAGGTTTCTCTGGAGTCTGAGATAAAGAGGATAGAGGAACGAGGCATGAGATACTACTTTAGTGGAAGGTCCTGAAGTGACTGATCTTACTGGTCCGTTAAACCCGGCTGGTACCGTAAGACTTGTCTCTGGGTCTAGGATCACTCTGATTACAGAAGCAGCCATAGACTCCATCTCTCTCCCCACACCACTCGTCCTCAGTGCAGCTCTGCTCTGTGCAGGGGTCCACCGTCACTGAAGAGAGAATAATGAACAGAGGAATAGAGTGATAATGCAGCAGACACAGTACTTAAACCTGACGTCAAAGTATGCAAACAGAATTCTATTTCTATTTTTAAAGTTTTCAATAGAACTGCTGAGACTGAACCACGAAACGGAGAGTCCTTAGCCCGCACTGTCATACACAACGGTCTAATAACACCGCACAACAACTGTTTTGCTTCTTGAACACTGTTAGGTGTTTCTTATAGATTTTTGGGTGCTGATCACGAATATCACATCAAAATTTACGTATCACGTACCGTTTAAGAGAAATCTTCAGTTTTATCATAATTTATGCTTAAATTTTAATGTTATTTTTGTTTGACTAATGTATCTGGTTTCTCTGCCAAAAACAAGAAGTCAATTAAATATCCTAATCTGCCTTCAGCAATGAGACCTGTGCCACATGACGACAGTCTCCCAATTCCGAAACCACCCGAGGATTGGACCTTAGACGAACCAGATGAAGAAACTCAAGTGCAGGGTAATGACCGTGACACTGACCCAGATTTTAAACCTTGCTCATCAGGTGATCCACATCTGATAACAGTCAGAATTAAACGGTTTGGTCAGAGATTTGGGTCTGTCAAAAGCAAAAGCTGAGTTGCTGGGTTCCAGGCTGCAGGGATGGTGTCTGCTGTCACCAGGTACGAAAATTTCTATGTTTAGAAGCCGACATCATGATATCACCAAATTTTTTGCACAAGTTGACAGTCTCTGTTTCTGTTGTAACATTGATGGATTGTTCTCGGCCTTGGGTTGTGATCACAATCCGGAAGAGTGGCGTCTCTTCTTTGATTCGTCAATGCTAAGCCTGAAAGCTGTTCTGCTACACAATGGCAACGTTTATCCGTCAGTACCTGTTGGCTATGCAGCACACATGAAGGAAACATATGAGAATATGGAACTGTTGCTCAACCACATCCAGTATAGCAGGTACAACTGGAATATCTGTGGAGATCTGAAAGTCGTTGCTCTGTTACTGGGACTGCAGCTCGGCTATACCAAGTACTGTTGGTTCATCTATGAATGGGACAGCCGTGCCAAAGAGTCACATTATTGTCGACAGAGCTGGCCACTCCGCAAAAAGTTAGTTCCAGGACAGAAAAATGTTGCACACGAGCCGCTTGTTGAGCCGGCAAAGATATTTTTGCCTCCTCTACACATAAAACTTGGACTCATGAAGAATTTTGTGAAAGCACTGAAAAAGGAAGGTGAAGGTTTTCGCTATTTAAGACAGATGTTTCCAAGAATAAGTGACGCGAAGATCAAATAAGGCATTTTTGTTGGTCCCCAGATCAGACATGTTATGAGTGACAAGCGGTTTGAAGAGCTGTTAGTTGGTCAGGAAAAAATTGCCTGGAAAGCCTTCAAAGACGTTGTTGACAATTTTCTAGGCAATTACAGAGCGCCAAACTACGTTGAAGTCGTAGACAAACTTCTCCGTGCATACCAGAAAATGAAGTGCAACATGTCACTCAAGATTAATTTCCTTCACTCACACTTGGACTTCTTCCCCGTGAATCTCGGTGCTGTCAGTGACGAACACGGTGAGCGGTTTCACCAGGACATTGCTACAATGGAGAAACGATACCAGGGCATCTGGAATCCGTCAATGCTTGCTGACTACTGTTGGACACTGCAACGCGATGCACCAGAAGTTGAATACATAAGAAAATCAGGAGCAAAACATTTTTAATTCTGTTGAACTTAATGGCTCATGTGGAACATAAATGTGATTAAATAGGTAAACATATAAATGTCTATTTCTTAGAGTTCCTACGTGATGCAGTAAAACAAAAACTATATTTGTGCATACCCTATAGGTACCTGTCACAATCAACTAAAACTTTTCAGGAAGCAAGACTTTTTAAAAAATTTGTTGTGCAGTGTAATCAATGTAAGATTAGTTATGAGCAGATTTAGCAGTTTTTTTGATAAACATGTGCAACTACAATATAATCATTTGCTAGCATTAACAGCCATGTTTTCTACTAATCTACACATATTAGAGTGGTGACCCCTCCCATCTTTACTTAATGGCTATGCCTTTATTTTATACCCAGTCCGTCACACCTTTGGGTCTCCCTGACACCGCCGATCCTCCAGACTCCACTTCCCATGCATTTACGCTCCACACACGCACACCATCACTGCCAAGTTTTGCCAAACCTTTGTTTGCGAGCCTGAGCGGTTCTCTACTGTTTTGGCCTGTATCTCTGGTTTTGATCTCTTTCTGAATTCGACTCTCTTTAGCTCTTACCCTTTTTGATCTGTTGCCTGATTCATTTCTGGTTATCGTCCTCTGCATGTCTCATTGTCTGCGACCCTGTAATACCCCTCTGTTATGAATGCCTTGCTTTGGTTGTTGTGTTTGACTATCGATGTGTCAAATAAACCTCCGTTGGCTTTTAGCTCTGCATGCATCGAGCCCAGTTCTTTGTCCCTGACACAGTCATGTTACTGGCCTGTTGCTAATTAAAGTAATTAGATGTTCCATTACATATTCTACATTATTTATTTATTTAGCATTACACCACCTCCCTTTCTCCTGTTTCTCCTGTCCCAGCTGTTTTGTAAGATACTGCTGACATCAACTACATGCGAATACATGTGGCATGTGGTCTTTGTACCTGTAGTGGAAGTGGTGGTTGTGGAATCTGTTGTTCCTGGGATTTCTGGGTCATTAACTGGAGTAATGGTATCAGCATCTGTAATGAGACAAATTAATATTAATAAAACTATAAAACCAGAGAAATAATAATAATTAAATGTTTATTCCAGTAATCAGATCTACCTGCACAGTAGGCTGATGCACAGTAGTTTGGACTAACAAACTCATATACGTAGTAATTTCCTGGACAAGCTTTCACTCGAATGGGGAAGGAGCTGAAATAACAGCAGTAACCACTCCAACTTCCACAGACCCGCCGAATGACTACTCCATCCTCCAGTTGTGGGTGAGAACCATCCAGCCAGAGAGGAACATCAGTACCGCACATACCTTCACTAACACATGATTCTGGCATCCGGATATTATTTCCCTCATACAGAAGACGATACCAGCCATTCCAGTTCATGTTGGTGTCACACCACCGACCCCACCCCCAAGGATTCCAGTTAGTTTGGTTTGTAGCTCTTTGAGGATCATCCAGCACTTCGTAGTTGTAGCAGGGATCATAACTTAGTTTGGAGGATGTAACTATTATGGAAACAAATAATGCAGAAATATGTAAAGTTGTATATGATGTATATTTTATAATCCAATCAGACTTTTTCTTATTTAATTATGCTTCAAATCTTTTGCTGTAATTCATAAATAGGAGGAGAGTAGACAACACCTGTGCAGTATGTGGGCATTGGGAGTGAAACATCTGGCTTGACGAGTTTATAGACATAGTAATCTTCTGGGCAGGCTTTCACCTGGATTGGGCTCGACTTTCTGTAGTTCTTGCACTGATACCTATAGGACTCATCGATTCTGGATGAATAGACTTCTCGGGTAACAATGCCGTCCTCTATCTGTGGGTGAGACTCACCAAGCCAGAGTGAAGTGTAGCCACCACACTGCATGTAGCTCACACACCCCTCGAGAATCTGGGCATCTGCTCCCTGAAAGAACAGCCGATACCAGCCGTTCCACTCTACGATAGTGTCATCATGACCTCTGCTGTTTGGGTTCCAGTACCAGTAGTTGTAGCTTGTGTTTCTCCAGTCATCATCTAGAACAGTGTAATTGTTGCAGGGGTCAAAGCTGTATTTGGTTGGAGTGGTTGCTGTGGAAACAGATGCACAGTCACTTCATTTTAGATTGAATTATCTAAAGACATTTTTTCTAAGAGCTCTTTAGGACTCTAGATGGCTGCAAAATTGGAGCATTTGTTCACTTTATCACAGTCTCCAGTGTTTTGGAGTGCATTCTGTGTAAAAGAGCATGTCCCACAGACATTCTTGTAAATGTAGGACAACGTCCCAGACAAAATGTAGAGTCATTATTATTTATTTGTACATTCAACCAAATTATTTTTCTTGGCTGTCAAAGCAATCATTAGTATCTAGACAATTATGTTTTTGACTCACATGTTATCATAAGTATATTTGCCTACCCTGAAGCCTCTCCAAGTCTAGTGCTGTAAAGGGGGCTTCACCTGCATCACCTGTGACATCCAACGATCATGCTATTTAATGACAGACAAATCTGAGATTTCTTGCCTTTCCTTAAAGTCACTTAACACTTCTTATATTTATTCCTTATAATTGTAAACTCTTGGCGCTGACCACGGTGCCTCCACACACGGATTCATTGGTCAAGACAAGACAAAAGAAAGACTCATCACTGAAGATAATCGCTGCCATTTTGAGTCACTCCGTGGCAGTCCGGCACCACATTTACGTGGTGTTAAGAAGAGTCGTAGTAACGGTCTGTGTACATGTTGTCCTGCGTGGTGCAGGCCATCTGCCGATGGTGCTGCACTAACTGGATGGAACATAGAAGACATCACTGCTCGCTAAGGGCTCGCGATCGTGGCTGTTGGGTCACTCCACACATGTCAGAGAATCAATGGGTTCTCTCTCTATGTGTTTTAGGTAGGTCTTTAGGTAGGTACCAGATCTTTCATGCCGCTGTTGCATGCCTTTTCCTATCCACTGCGTGCTACCGATTATACCATCCTGAGACCCAACGACCTCTCTCAAACTCTTCCAAATGCTTTCAAACTCTTCTCTAAAGCACATACTTTGCTTGTAAAGGATGCTACAGACACAACACTATGAGTCAGATTGGAAAGCATGCATGACCTTATGTTGTCTGTCAGGTATAGTGATAAGACCCGTTCTTGTTTAGCTCACATGTGCGGCCAAGCGTGAAACCTGAATCATTTGTATATCTGGTTGTGTTTGGTATGTTGGTTGTGTTTCAAAATGCTTTGGCTGTAAGTGCCCTCAATTTAAATCCTGAAGTCTGCACTTTGCAGCCATCTTTATTATTTAACTTACAATACAATATGCTGTTCTAGATAGCTAAAATAATAATAACATTGAACATCCAAAAATGTATGGAACTAACTGTATTTTTAGGAATACATCTTTTTTTATATATTACACTATTTAATACATTTTCCCTATAACAGAGCTTAAAACTTGTTCAAACATTGGAATTTCAGAATATTTTACAAAAAGAAAATTGTAGACTGCATCTTACTCCTGGTGATATTGAATCCTGCATCAGTAGCAGTGGTCGCTGGGGCAGCAGTCGGAGTTAAAGTGTTAACATCTGAAAAAGAGGACATTTTACAGAAAACATAAAAAATCTACAAAAATGAGATGATCCTGATTCTGTTTCAAAAAGTCCAAAGTCAAAGTCCTGATTTACTACCTTAAACAGCTATCACAACATTTATCTGGGGCAATTCCAAACTACGCATTAAGAAAGCCTTTTTAGAAACGCCCAGATGTGAAGTGGGGTTGTGCTTACCAAATTTCTTTTTTACTACTGGGCTGCTAACATTTCTATATTGAATTATTGGATCTCAGTGCATACACAACCAGGGACCAATCTGGGCTATCATGGAATTCAGTTCCTTACCTACTAGTTCAAGTCTCCAAAATCTGAATCCAGTTGTTAAAAACTCTTTTAAGAAATGGTATCATTTCTGGAAACATTTTCGCTTTAACCGTAATTCTCGCCATAACTAATAATCCCTTATTTCCCCCTTCTCAAACAGATGCTGCTTTTAAGATAGATAGATAGATAGATAGATAGATACTTTATTGATCCCAGAGGGAAATTCAGAAGCCGGAGCTACTGGAACAGTCAGCCACTCACGTCGGCGCCGAAAGTTCCATGAGTATGGCAGTATTTAAATTGAGTATTTAAAGTATGGATGAGAAGCTGGATGAGAAGGTAACAACTGTTGGTGCAATTATTCGGAAGTGGGAGAAGTACAACATTACTGTCAATCAACCTAGGCCTGGAGCTCCATGCAAGATATTACCTCGTGGAGTCTCACTGATCTAAAAATCAGCCAAGAACTACACGGGAGGGGCTGGTTAATGATCTCAAGGCAGCTGGGACCACAGTCTCCAAAAAACCCATTGGTAATACACTGAGACGTAATGGTTTAAAATCCTGCAGTGCACGCCAGGATTCTCTGCTCAAGAAGGCTCACATCCAGGCCCGCCTCAAGTTTGCCCATGAACATATTAATGACTTGGAGAGAGACTGGGAGAAGGTGCTGTGGTCAGATGAGACCAAAATTGAGCTCTTTGGCCTCAACTCAACTCGACGTGTTTGGAGGAATAAGAGAAATACAGAAAATGACCCTAAGAACACAGTCCCCACCGTCGAGCATCGTGGTGAAAGTATTATGTTTTGGGGGTGTTGTTTTCCTAAGGGCACAGGCCAACTTCACCGCATCAATGGGAAGATGAACGGGGCAACAATCCAAAACATACAGCCAAGGAAACAAAGGAGTGGCTCCATAAGAAGCATATCATGGTAATGGAATGGCCTAGCCAGTCTCCTGACCTCAATCCCGTAGAAAATCTATGGAGAGAGCTAAAGCTTCGCGTTTCCAAATGCATGCCTAAAAACCCGCACTCATCGCTCTCTGGCTCCAAAGAGTGGAGTCTCCCCTTGCCCAATTGTGGTCAGGATGCACTATTACTCCGACTGTGTCGAGATTCTAAAGAGAGGCAGGCAACGGCAGTGGATTACTATGTCCGGCATGAGGTTTGCGGTCTTTCCTGACTATACTGCTAAAGTCGCGAAGGCCCGTTCGGCATTCAACGAGGTTCGCAAACTGCTGCGTAGTATGGAAGGGGTCCGCTACAGCCTCTTGTTTCCCGCCCGCCTACGGATCACCCATAACGGCACGCAGCACCTCTTCACTTCGCCAGATGAAGCCAAACACTTAATGTCTTCGATAGTTAAGTAACCCATGGACTGGTTATAGATATCTTAAAGATCATTTCTAAATCTATGGCTTCATCTTGTCAACCTGATCCTGCTCCAACCTCACTCCTGAAGCTCTGTCTTTCAGACATCTGCACTCCTATCGCCCATCTCATTAATCTGTCTCTTACTACTGGTCATGTCCCTTGTGGCCTGAAAACGGCTGCTGTTACTCCCATTATTAAAAAGCCAGACCTTCTGTGCTTCTGTCCTACTCCTGCTTGATCTTACAGCAGCCTTCAATACGGTCAATCATTATACACTGATCTCACGACTCTCTTCTGTCTCTCTTAGATCTCAGTTTGTGACCTTTGGGAAGCACAGACCAAACACTGCTCTGGTTACTCAGGGAGTCCCTCAGGATTCTGTCCCTGGTCCTCTGCTGTTTATTATATATATTTTACTTCTTAGTAATATTATTCGTTCTCATGGCCTTGGTTTTCATTGTTATCATTATGATGATATTAAGATTTATCTTAGCCTCAAACCCACTGACTCTTCTCCACCTTCCTCACTGCCGTGCTGTTCAGGAGTTAAACTGGTTGAATGCTAACTTTCTAAAGCTTAATAGTAAAAAACTGAATTTATAATTATTGGTACTAAGACAGCTGTCTCTTTATACTCCGACTGTGTGCTTGTTGCTAATGACACCCCAGTCACCCTGTCCACTTCTGTGCCCTGGTGTCCTGTTTGACCCAGGCCTCCGTTTCGCTTCCCATATTACATCTCTGACAAAGTCTGCATTTTTTCATCTTGCAATATTGCTAGACTCCACCCACTGCTTACTTTGAAAGATGCCGAGACTCTGGTTCATGCATTTATTACATCTAGGCTAGATTACTGCAATGCTCTGTTTCATGGTCTACCCTCCAAAACCCTTCGCCCTCTACAATATATTCAAAACTCCGCAGCCAGTGTCTTAGTCCGCACTAAGAAGTCCGCGCACACCACCCCCATCCTTCAGCTGCACTGGCTACCAGTTACAGAGCGTATCCACTATAAGAACCTGCTGCTGACCTGTAAAGCCCTGCACGGATTAGCACCAACCTATCTGTCAGCCCTCCTTCATCCTTACGTTCCATTACGTAAGCTAAGTTCTTCTGACTCTGGTTTCCTGGCTGTTCCCAGGTTCAGGCTTTCCTCTATGGCTGGCAGGTCATTTAGTGTTGCTGCCCCCACACTCTGGAACTCCCTACCCTCATCTATACGCACTTCACCCTCTCTTTCCGTCTTCAAAACTCACTTAAAAACTTTCCTTTTCTCCAAACATTTTCATTCTTCATTATATTTGTTTGTTTGTTTTTTTGAGATTGTAAAGCGTCCTTGGGTATGTGAAAGGCACTATAGAAGTGTAATCTATAATTATTTTTATTATTCTTAGTATTATTATTATTATTATTATTATTATTATTATTAAGGTGCAAAGAAATTCAGGAACAAATGAGAAAGAAAGTAATTGAGATCTGTCAGTCTGGAAAAGATTATAAAGCCATTTCTAAGGTTTTGGGACTCCAGCAAACCACAGTGAGAGCCATTATCCACAAATGGTGAAAACGCAGAACAGTGGTGAACCTTCCCAGGAGTGGCCGGCCGACCAAAATTACCCTAAGAGTGCAGCGACGACTCATCCAAGAGGTCACAACAGACCCCACAACAACATCCAAAGAACCGCAGGCCTCACCTGCCTCAGTTAAGGTCAGCGTTCATGACTCCACCATAAAAAAGAGACTGTGCCAAAATGGCCTGCATGGCAGAGTGCCAGGACCAAAACCACCGCTGAGCAAAATGAACATTAAGGCTCATCATAATTTAACCAGAAAACATCCTGATGATCCCCAGGACTTTGGGGAACACACTCTGTGGACTGACGAGGCTGAAGTTGAACTTTTTGGAAGGTGTGTGTCCCATTACATCTGGAGTAAAAGTAAAACCACATTTCAGAAAAAGAACATCAGACCTACAGTGAAGTATGGTGGTGGTAGTGTGATGGTCTGGGCTGTTTCCTGCTTCTGAACCTGGAAGACCTGCTGTGATTAAAAGGAACCATGAATTCCGCTGTCTATCAAACGATCCTGAAGGAGAATGTCCGGCCATCTGTTCGTGACCTCAAGCTGAAACGAACTTTGGTTTTGCAGCAGGACAATGATCCAAAATACACCAGCAGCTCCACCTCTGAATGGCTGAAGAAAAACAAAGTGAGGACTTTGGAGTGGCCTAGTCAAAGTCCTGACCTGAATCCTATTGAGATGCTGAGGCATGACCTTAAAAAGGCGGTTCATACTGGAAAACCCTCCAGTGTGGCTGAACTACAAGAACTCTGCAGAGATGAGTGGGCCTGAATTCATCCTCAGTGAAAGACTCACTGCAAATTACCACAAACGCTTGATTGCAGTCGTTGCTGCTAGGGGTGGCCCAACCAGTTATTAGGTTTAGAGGGCCAACACTTACACAGAGCCATGTAGGTTTGGATTTTTTTTCTCCCTTAATAATAAAAACCTTCTATTAAAAACTGCATTTATGTTTACTTGTGTTGTCTTTGACTAATATTTAAATTTGCTTGATGATCTGAATAAAAAAAATCATGAGGGATGCAAACAATTTTTCATACCTGTGTGTGCGTGTGTGTATAATTCTCTTAATAATGTTCTTTCTTCCTATTTTGTAACCTGAAACTTATATAGTGTTTAAAAAAAAATACAAAAATGTAAAGTGTAAAAAATAATTATGCAACTTGAAACAGTTACCTGTACAGTAGGCTGCCTTGTAAAAGAATTGACTGACAAGCTCGTAGACATAGTAACTTCCTGGACATGCTTTAACCCGAATGGGGTCGAAACGGATGTTACAGCAGCCAGTTTCATCATTCCCACAGACCTGGCGAGTGACCACTCCATCCTCTATCTCAGGGTGAGGTCCATTCACCCACATAGTGAAATAAGCCCCACAGCTGAATCTAGGAACGCAGCTCTCTGACATGCGGATGTTCATCCCATAATAGAACAGCCGGTACCAGCCGTTCCAGCTGAAGTCTCTGTCAGAAATCTCTAATCCAGACTCATTATTGGCTCTCCAGGGCTGATCCAGGGAGACGTAGTTGTAGCAGGGGTCAGCAACACTGTCAAAAGCAACTGTCATAGAAACAAGCTTTGTTGAATATAATGAATTTTCATATTATACAGGTTCTATTTGAAATATTTCATAACCGCTTGATTAAAACATTAAAGATGTTCTTAAAGCTCAGTTGTTGTATTTGAGGAATAATAATTCCTAACATCACCTACACAAATTAGGGGTAGAAAAAGGTCACAATTAGCTGTGATGGCCCCCTATAAATGTAGAGGTACATTTTGCCTTGGGATAAGGGATTGGCTATGGAGTAGATTTGGTTAGGAATTGGGTATGAATTAGGTTTAGGCCTTGGGGTTAAGGATTGGCTAAGGATTATCTTTAGGCCTTGGTTTTAGGGATTGGGTATGGAGTGGATTTAGGCCTTGGGGTTAAGGATTGGGTATAGAGTAGGTTTAGGCCTTAGGGTTAGGGATTGGATATGGATTAGGTTTGGGATTTGGGGATTGGGTATAGATTAGGTTTGGGATTTACGGTTAGGGATTGGGTATGGATTAGGTTTGGGATTTGGGGATTGGGTATAGATTAGGTTTGGGATTTAGGGTTAGGGATTGGGTATGGAGTAGGTTTGGGATTTGGGGTTAGTAATTTAAAGTATAGTAATAGTTATTAATTATTAAATTATTAATATTAAAATATGATAATAATGGGGAAAGTGAAAAAAAGGTACTACACCTGTACAGTATGTGGGCATTGGAATGGATAATTCTGGTTTAACAAGTTTATAAACATAGTAATGTCCTGGACAGGCTTTCACTTGGATTGGTCTGGATCTGTATCTGTTATTGCACCGGTTATGGTAGTTGTTGTAGTAGTAGTCGTCATCGTCGTGGTAGTAGTAGTAGTAGTAGTAGTAGTAGTTGTAGTAGTTAATGTTGGTTCCATAGACATCTCGAGTGACGATGCCGTCTTCTAGTTGTGGATGAGATCCATTGAGCCAGAGCGGTGTGTGGCCACCACATGTTGTGAAGCTTGCACACCATTCAGAGATCTGAGCACTCTTCCCCTGCAGATACAGCCGATACCAGCCGCTCCATTCAACAACAGTGTCATCATGACCTCTTCTACGGTTACTGCGTGCATTTCTCCAGTCTTCATCAAGAACACTGTACTTATTACAGGGGTCAGAGCTGTAGCTGGTCGGTGTCGCTGGTGTGGAAACAGGACCATAACAAATATAACATTTCAGTAAGATGTTAATTACTGGATGTCAACAACTTGGCACAGGTGAACTATTACTGAGTTATTTAGAATCTAAATATGGGACAATTTTTTTTTTTCACATTACACAATGTAGCTGTCAGAACAAGAAGCCGAATTATAGCTTGTATTTCTCACATTAATTTGTTTGTATTTATATATTAAATCTGCAAGTGTTTATTACTTGCAAAGGTTTTTGACATTCAGTTCTGCATAAGCACTGCTGTACATAACTGGCACATACTATGTACATATTTATCTACATACCTAATCATAATTATTTTATTACAAATACAGCTGGATCTCTATTACTCAGAATTATCCAAAATAATTTAATTTGAATTTGTATTTGTCTAATTGTCATGAAATTTGTAAAAAAAAAAAAGGAAAATCAAAGGGAACTTTATCATTTGTAAATTCTGAAAAAATAAAGGTTTTGTTCACAAAACAACAAAATAAAAGTACAAATTGATTATTAAGTCTAAGCACTGCTTGTTGCCTGAATGAATATCTCATTAAAAACAAATAGATAATTAATCACAATAAAATGCTGTATAAGGAAATAAATTCAACCAGATTTTCTGTTTATAATCAATTATGGTTTTAATAAATAAAGAGGTATTTAAAGAGCCTCTATGCAATCTACTCAAGAAAATATGGAAACCTACTAATAGTTATGTTGAATTCTGAAGTTGAAGTTGGGGTAATTGTGCTGACATCTGAAAAACATAAATATATAACATTTTCATACAGAATTTACAATATTCAGATCATCAAATCATAATAAAACATTTAGAGTAAATGCTGTACCTGTACAGTAGGCCATATGACACCAGGCTGGGCTGACAAACTCATAGACGTAGTAGCTTCCTGGACAAGCTTTAACCCGTATTGGGGTGGATCTAAAGTAACAGCTGTTACCTCCTCCATTTGCACAGACCTGGCGAGTGACCACTCCATCCTCTACCTCAGGATGAGGACCGTTGAGCCTCAGACCATAATAAGTACCACATCTGTTTACATCTACATAGCTCTCTGGCATACGGATGTTCATCCCATAATAGAACAGGCGGTACCAGCCGTTCCAGCTGAAGTCACGGTCACATATGCCCAGTCCAGTCTCATTATTAGCTCTCCAGGGCTGATCCAGTGAGACGTAGTTGTGACATGGGTCAAAAGTGAGAATGTTAGAAACAACTGCAAAAGAAATAAGATGTGCTATAAAAATTGTAGAATAACACTATGCTCTTTTTTCATTAAATAATACCTAAAAAATCTTTAGGTATATCTACTTTGCAAAAATTCTATTATTTGTTTAGAAAAGGTCTTAACATATGGACAGTAGTAGTAGTAGTAGAAGGGACAAAATAGAATCTTCAGATGAATCGATATTTATATAACATATTTAAAAAATACTAAAAATCTACAAATTATTTACAGTGCACAATCCAAATAAAGTGTTAGCAGATTTTTTTAATATTGATCATAGTCATTAAGGGTGGAGGGAAAAAAAGATACTACACCTGTACAGTATGTTGGCATTGGAATGGATAATTCTGGTTTAACAAGTTTATAAACATAGTAATGTCCTGGACAGGCTTTCACTTGGATTGGTCTGGATCTGTATCTGTTACTGCACTGGTTATCGTAGTTGTAGTCAATGTTGGTTCCATAGATTTCTCGGGTGACAATGCCGTCTTCTAGTTGTGGATGAGATCCACTAAGCCAGAGCTGTGTGTGGCCACCACATGTAGTGAAGCTCACACACCATTCAGAGATCTGAGCACTCTTCCCCTGCAGATACAGCCGATACCAGCCGCTCCATTCAACAAGAGTGTCATCATGACCTCTTCTACTGGCACTGCGTGCATTTCTCCAGTCTTCATCAAGAACACTGTACTTATTACAGGGGTCAGAGCTGTAGCTGGTAGGTGTAGCTGCTGTGGAAACAGGACCTAATTATAAAATTTCAGTAAGATACACATATTATTGAAGGTTAACACAGTGGGACTTGTATTGTACTTTTATTGAGTATTTTGAGTGGCCAAATAAAAATTAAGGTAAAAGTTCAGAATGTCAGCTTTTATTTTAAAACATATTTTGTTTTCTCTTCACACAAACAAAGTTGCTTGGAACAAAACCTTTAAAATGTTGAAAACCTACGTGTAGTTATGCTGAATTCTGAAGTTGAAGTTGAGGTAATTGTGTTGATATCTGTAAAACAGAAATATAAAACATTTTCATACAGAATTTACAACATTCAGATCATTAAATCATAATAAAACATTTAGAGTAAATGCCATACCTGTACAGTAGGCCATAGGACACCAGACTGGGCTGACAAACTCATAGACGTAGTAGCTTCCTCGACAAGCTTTAACTCGTATTGGGGTGGATGTATAGTAACAGCTGTTACTTGCTTCATTTGCACAGACCTGGCGAGTGACCACTCCATCCTCTACCTCAGGATGAGGACCGTTGAGCCACAGACCATAATAAGTACCACATCCATTTAAATCTACATAACTCTCTGCCATACGGATGTTCATCCCATAATAGAACAGGCGATACCAGCCGTTCCAGCTGAAGTCACTGTCACATATGCCCAGTCCAGTCTCATTATTAGCTCTCCAGGGCTGATCCAGTGAGAGATAGTTGTGACATGGATCAAAACTGAGAATGTTAGAAACAACTATAAAAGAAATTGCAGTATTATATGAATATGAATTGTAGAAAAATGCAATTCAGTTTTTTCTATTAAATAAAAAGCTATATGTTAATATCTACTATGCACAAATGGTTTGTTTATAGAAAGTCTCTAACAGTAGGAATTCTACACTGTGAGTTAATTTACCTGCACAGTATGTCGGCATTGGACTTGATACATCTGGCTTGACTAGCTTATAGACATAGTAATCTCCTGGACAGATTTTCACTTGGACTGAGCCGGATCTGGTGAAACTGCATTGGGTGTCATAGTAACCATAGTAATATTGTGCAGATTTGTAGATTTCTCGAGTGACGATGCCGTCCTCTAGTCGTGGATGAGATCTGCCGAGCCAAAGTGCAGTGTAACCACCACATGTCCTGTATCTCTCACACCAGGCAGTTTCAGCAATCTGAGCACTTTTTCCCTCAATGTACAGCCGGTACCAGCCCTTCCATTCAACTACAGTGTCATCATGGCCTCGGTAGTAATTATAATTGATGCCTGTGTCTCTCCAGTCGTCATCAACAACACTGTACTTAGTACAGGGGTCAAAGCTGGGGTTGGTTGGAGTGGTTGCTGAGGAAGAGAGATTTCTGTGAGTAGGATTATTGCTGCAGTTGATGAGTTCAGTTACCATTGATTCTGTGTTTATGGCAACTGATAAGTTTCTGGGTTTATTTACTTTCTTGTTTGGGTTTTTGGTGAGACTGCTCCAGCTTTTGGTTGTACTGTTTTGATTAGAGGTGGGAGCTGAAGGAAAAGGATGGATGCCTCTTCACTGTGCGAATGCAAGTTAAAAAATCTGGCTAAAACCTAAATGGTCCAATTATCCAATTATAACATAAATAAGTAATAAACAGCAACAACAAATAGAAAAGTGAATTTTCCACAGTGTTTCCACAGCTTGCATGGTTCTTATTTCCTGCTAATCAGTTGCTGGGCTGTGCACCATGGTGTTGCTAGCTGGTTGCTATGGTGCTGGTGTTGGTAAGTAGTTACTTGGTGGTTGTTATGGTGTTGGTAAGGGATTGCTAAATGGTTGCTACCGTATCCCAGGTGGTTGATGAGGTTTTGTTAGGAGGTTGCCATAGTATACATGGAGTGTTTATTTTTTGGTGGTTTGAAAGTGGTTGGTAGGTGTTGTCAAAAATGAATGAGAGTTTATAAGAGGTACAGGGGACGGGTAAACAACTCAGAAGAGAGCGGGTCAGTATGTCTGTGGATTACAGTTTGGGAATCTGCCCCCCAGCGAGTACATGCAGTTGGCTGGTGGCTGTAAATCAAAAAGAAGATTAGGGGTTTGGTAGGACATCTGATCAGAAAGCTGTATACAAGCATGAATCCACAAAGTACGTTGGAATAGTGTTAATATTTCGAAAACAAAATTGCAAATATGAAAAAAGAATGTACAGAAGAAAAAAAAGAATAATAAAAAGAACTGGAAAAGCATATTTCCTGAAAGAAATGCTGAATAGTTGCACAGATTTTGTGGTTCTCACTTCCTAACAGGCTGTTGCTAGATGGTTGTTATGGTATCTGAGGTGGTTGTTATGTTTTGATATGACATACTAAGTGGTTGCCATGATCTCCAGGAGTTTGCTAAATGGTTTTACTCTTTTGAGGGTTACCTCATTAAAGTGACACCTGATGAGCAGAGCTTTTGAACTGAAGTTGAACCTTTATAAACATGATTAAGTGGAACTCTAGTAAGTGTACTTGGTTTAATTATTGGTGGATTTTGAAACCAAAAGTTTTTTGCAAACAGTAAAATGATTATCAATACAGGACATTCTCAAAACTGTGGGTCTGGGCATCAATAGTGTCTGCAACTACTGTATGCACTACTATGCATGTACTGCACTGAACTTCATATATCATGTTTGTAATGCAGTTTGCAGATGCTCCTTTAATTCTCCATGGTTTCAGCAGCCCCCATACATGTGTCATACAAACTTAAAAATGCATTATTTACATTAGCATTGCTAACAGGCCTACCAAGCAAGCAGGTCTGTAAAGGATGCAGTCTACATACATGGCTGCACTACATCCTCAAACACCCTGACTACCCTGGAACATAAGCTAGGATCCTGTTTGTAGACTATCCCAGCTTCCTGAAAACAGCAGGTACGCTTGGCGGGAAATACTTCCAGCATACAGAGTGTCAACACTGGCACTCCTTAAGCATGTTTCCTCTTAGCACTGCTCAGACATTTTCTCTACACTAATGACTGCACCTCTAGAGACCCATCTGTTAAACTCCTGAAGTTTGCAGACGACACTACTCTCATCAGACTCATCCAACACGAGTCTGCTTATCGAAGGGAGGTCAAACAAGTGGTACTCTGGTGCAGTCAGAACAATCTAGAACTGAACACGCTGAGGACTGTGGAGTTCTACATTGCAGTCATCAAATCAGTCCTGTGCACATCCATCACAGTCTGGTTTGGAGCAGCCACAGAACAGGACCAGAACAGACTGCAAAGGACCATAAAGACAGCTGATCCTTGCTGCTCCACTGCCCACTCTCCAGGACTTGTAGTGTTCAAGAACCAGGAAACAGGCAGTGAACATCACAGATCTGTCTCACCCTGGGCACAACATATTTCTCCCATCTGTGGTCACCGGGGTACTGACTTTGCTCTTGTAGTCAGTGATCACTTGAATCCCTTGCCACATGCGCCTGGGGCCCAAGGCCGGATGCTGGGAACTCACGAACAGCACCTGCAGCAGATCACCCGCAGCAAGGATGAGTTTGTCCATTCTGTGCAGCCCAGCCAGAACCACACCCCTGCACCTCCAGCTGCTTCTACTGTGGTGTTTCCAGTTGCAGGTGCTGAACCTCAGTATTTCCCAGTTCGTATAGCCACTCCTGATAAATACGATGGGGCACCTGGACTATGCAAAGAGTTTTTGCTGCAATGTTCTCTTGTTTCTAGCCACTTTCCTGCGGCCTTTCACACGGACGATTCAAAGACTGCTTTGTCCTTATAAGCTTGCAATGCTTTTTGTCCTTCCAGCAGCAGTCTTAGGAGGCTTTCAGTCACTCTGTTAGTGGAAGGGATCCTGGTAACCAACTGCTACAGCTATGACAAGGCTCTGTTTCTGCCATTGACCACTCGCTCACTTTTCACTCACTAGCAGCTGAGAGTGAATGGAATGAAAAAGCACTCAAGATCATCTATTGTCAAAGTCTCAACGAAGCTCTGAAAACTGAGCTGGCATGTAAAGATGAACAACATACCTTCTCGCAGCTAGTGCAACTGTCCATAAAACTTCCAGATGCCATTTTCTGCCCTGTACTACTCCCACTTAGCTTCAAGTAACTCCCATTGAGGAACCTATGGAAATTGGCCAGAACAAACTCACCACGGAAGAGAGAAACCGCAAGTATCAAGAAGGACAGTGTCTCTATTGTGGCTTGTCGGGTCACATGAAAGCCAGCTGCCCCTCTAGTAGAAGATCCCCTCTCACTGTACGAGTGAGTCACATTTCCCCTACGGTTGAAGATAGACGTTTTTCCATTCCTGCTAGTATTCGTTGGATTCTGGAGCAGCCAGTAATTTTATTGATGAGACCCTAGCCCTTAAGTTAGAAATGCCACTGCTTTCATGTGAAATTCCCTGTCCGGTTAAAGGTATAGATAATCAGCTGATATGTTCCGGACGCATCACTGAGCACACTTCACCCCTCAAACTCCAGATAGGGTTGTTTCACATTGAAACCATATCCTTGTTTGTTATAGATGCTCCCAGTATTCCCCTAGTTTTAGGACACTCCTGGTTGGCTTTGCACAACCTGCTTTTTACCTGTTCCCAGGGCGAGCTCACACAGTGGAGTAGTGGTTGCCACAACCACTGTATGTCGCTTCTTTGCATCACTACCAGCATAGGGAGTCGTGACACCAACAGCTCCATCACTATTCCCCCGAAATATAGGGATTTAGCTGAGGTCTTTAGCAGGAGCAAGGCGGCCACTTTGCCCCAGCACAGACCCTGGGACTGTGCCATTGATTTGGTTTCAGGCCTTCTTGAATGAAGTTTTTAAAGATATACTCAACAAGTAGGTTGTAGTTTATCTTGATGATATTTTAGTCTTTTCATCAAGTCTGGAATACCACATCTCTGACGTGCTTCAGGTTCTCCATCGCCTTTTAGCTCACCAATTGTTAAGCTAGAGAAATGTGAATTCTACAGAACCCCTTATCTCCTATCTGGGGTATGTCCTCAGTGTGCAGGGTGTGCAAATAGATGATGGTAAAGTACAAGCTGTTCTAGAGTTGTCCAAACTGCTCACAGCAAAGTAACTCCAAAGGTTCCTGGGATTTGCAAATTTTTATAGGCGCTTCATTCAAAATTTCAGTGTCATAGCTGCCCCTTTAACCTCTCTACTCAAAGGCTACCCCATAACCATTAAATGGACCCCTGCAGCCATCTCAGCCTTTTCTCACCTCAAAAGCCAGTTCACTAGCACTCCCATACTGCGACACCCGAACCCTTCACAGCCCTTTATTGTAGAGGTTGATGCATCTGAGACCAGCATAGGCGCGGTCCTGTCCCAAAGGCATGGCTCGCCCCCTAAATTCCACGCTTGCGTCTTTTATTCCCGTAAACTCACTCCAACTGAACAAAACTATAACATAGGGAACCAAGAGCTTCTAACAGTTAAGGCAGCACTAGATTAATGGAGACATTGGTTGGAGGGCACACTCCATCTATTTACCATCCTCACGGACCATCAGAACCTTAAATATGTGACCGTCGGCCAAGAGACTGAATGCTAGACAAGCATGGTGGGCCCTTTTCTTCTCCAGGTTCCAATTCACTATGACTTATCGCCCTGGGTCCAAGAATGCTAAGGAAGATGCCCTCTCTCATGCTCATCCCTTAGAGAGGGCTACTGAAAAAAGGATCCTCCCTGCCTCTTGTATCGTTGCTCCAGTTCAGTGGACCATAATGGAAGACATCCAACAAGCCCAAGCTTCAGACCCCAAACCACCATCCTGTCCACCTGACAAAGTGTATGTGCCTTCCAGCATGCAAGCCTGGTTTTCCAAAGCCTGCCAACTGGTTCCCTTAAGGAAGCTTCCCACAGCACTGGAAACCACAAAGGTCCTCTATTCAGAAGTGTTTCGCTACTTTGGCGTATGGCAATATCTTTTTTACAACATAAATACATGTATGGGACATCAGTCATGATTGGACCCACAAGTTTAAGGGACAAGGTTTAGAGTGGTCGAATCAGGAGTGAATTCGGCCGGACCGTATTAGCCGATTCCTCTGCTCTTATTGTAGTTCCTCCCAGCATGACTTGGAGTTGGGCACTCCCTAATCGGCCCACGCCCAGACCTAGGGGTAGGCCTTGGGGCCCTGGATCTTTGGTGCACATCGTGGAGGGGGTTTCTCAGGGAAGTTGGCCCAAGGACACTTCACATACTGGCCACGAGAGGTCGGTGTCACCTGAATTTTAAACAGCTCTTTTCCATGCCTGCCCTTCTCACCTGCATCCAATTTCCCCTTCCCTTTAAAAAGCCCTTTCTTCCCCTTTAGTACTGTGGAGCATTAAAAAATGCCACCTTGTGTTTTTGGTGCCCTGCACTTAGGTGCTTGTGTTCTTTAAAGACCTTTTGAACCTTTCATGCTTGCGTAGCCTTCTTAGAGTTTTTCAATGTCACCTGACCCTTGAGTCCTTTTTGGCTTTCTTGTGTTTGTGGTTTTGATTCTGCTGTGGACTTTGTGATTTTTGTACTTTTGTGTTTGACATTTTTGTGTTTTGCATTTTCTCCTGTTTTTATGTTTATTTTTGCCCTATTAAAACCTGCCTAATGGATCCTGCTCCAATGTTTGCGCTCCCCTCATTACAAAAACAAATAAACATGGAAGCATTTTTAGCTAAATGAAATACGTTTCTGGGAATGTATTTACAGAGACGGACTTGGAGACCAGGCTAGTTGGGATTTTGTTAATGATGTTAGCTTAGCATTTTCTTAACAAACATGCCTTGATAACACATCTTGGCTGATCAACCGCATCTATGATAAGTGATTTCTTGCCAAACACTTAGCATCAAGAACAAACCATTTTAGGCTATATTTAAGCTGTATAATATAATATTTGTATAATAGTCCAGTTATTTAATGTTATAGCATTCCAGTTAGTTCTGTAAGTACTAAAGTTAGTGTACCGAAAAAGAACATTAAGTTAGAGTACTTTAGTGAAAGAACTGAAATGCTGCAACTTTTAAACAGTAAAACAGACCAAAAAGACAATGCTGACACATACACTACATTGCCAGATGTATTCGCTTGTCTATCTTCACACACATGAACATGAGTGACATCGCATTCCTAATCCATAGGATGGCAGGCCAGTTCAGTCCTTCCACACCAAACTCACTCATCAATGTCTTTATGGAGCTTGCTTTGCGCAGTCATGTTGGAACAGGAAAGACATAAAAGCATGAGAGGGTCCAGAGTCCCTTGGTCTGCTGAAGCATTAAGAGTTCCTCTTCTGAACACCACCCCCACACCATAATCCCCCCTCCACCAAACTTTACACTCGACACAGTGTAGTCAGACAAGTACCGTTCTCTCTAGTCCATCAGATTGCCAGACATAGAAGCATGATTGGTCACTCAGTCCAGTGGCAGCACTTTACACCACTGCATTCTACACTGTGGCCATGGAAGTGATTTGGGTGGGGGAATGGGGAAGTGAATACATTTACAGCATTTACCCAGAGTGACTTACAAGGTTATTTGTATTACACATGGGTCAAACTCTTAAGTGTAACCCAGCATAGTCACCCAGACTGGGATTCAAACCCCTGTTTCCCATGGTGGTGGTGGCTCTCTGGCAGGTAGTGATGGTTTCTGCTGAGCTACACCAACCACCGAATACTTTTTGCAATATAGTACAGGTGCTGGTCATAAAATTAGAATATCATGAAAAAGTTTTTCTATTCAAATAATTTTTTTAATAATTTAAATAATTAAGACCAATACAAAAAACTATTTTTAGAAATGTTCGCCAAATGAAAAGTATTAAGATGAGAAGTATGAGCATGTACAGCACTCAGTACTTAGTTGGGGCTTCTTTTGCCTGGATTACTGCAGAAATGCTCCATGGCATGGAATTGATCAGTCTGTGGCACTGCTCAAGTGTTCTGAGAGCCCAGGTTGCTCTGATAGTGGCCTTCAGCTCTTCTGCAGTGTTGTGTCTGGCGTATCGCATCTTCCTCTTTACAATACCCCATACATTTTGGTGCTCTTGGACCTCAGAAAACACAGTGAACCAACACCATCAGATGACATGTCACCCCAAACTATCACTGACTGTGGAAAATTTACACTGGACCCCAAGCAACGTGCACTCTGTGCCTCGCCTCTCTTCCTCCAGACTCGGGGACCTTAATTTCCAAAGGAAATGCTAAATTTATTTTCACCAGAGAACAGAACTCTGGACCACTCAGCAGTCCAGAGCAGCAGTCCAGTCCTTTTGGTCTTTATCCCAGGCGAGATGCTTCTGACGCTGTCTCTTGGCTGGATACGAGGAATGCGACAGCTGGAACCCATGTCCTGCATACGTCTGAGCGTGGTGGTTCTTGAAGCACTGACTCCAGCTGCAGTACACTCTTTGTGAATCTCCCCCACATTTCTGAATGGGTTTGGTTCCACATTGCTTGTTATCCCTATTGCTTGTACACTTTTTTTTACACCTTTTCCTTTCCTTCGCCTCTCTATTAATGTGCTTGGACACAGAGCTCTGTGAACAGCCAGCCTCTTTACCAATGCCCCTTTGTGTCCTGCCCTCTTTGTGCAAGGTGTTAATGGCCGTCTGCAGTCTTCCCCATGATTGTGTAGCCTACAGAACTAGACTGAGAGACCATTTAAAGGCCTTTGGCTTATGGGTGAGTGTGAAGTTCAATTAGCTGAATTAGAGTGTGGCAGCGCAGGTGTCTTCAGATATTGAACCCTTTACATTCTACATTAATATTCTAATTTTCTCAGATATTGAATTTGGGGTTTTCAATATTTGTCAGTTATAATCATCAAAATTAAAAGAAATAAACACTTGAAATATATAAATATGTGTGTAATGAATGAATATAATATACAAGTTTTACTTTTTGAATGGAATTACTGAAATAAATAATCCTTTTTATGATATTCCATTTATATGACCAGACCCTGTATACTGTATCTGTACTACTGCGTTTAATGAGACATGAAAGAGTTATTGAACATTTGTGGATAACATAATATCTGCCTATTATTATCTATACAGGGATCTCTTGATGTATACAATGCCTGTGCAGCACTGTCTATTGGAAGTGAAAAATCTTTAGCAATATTTCAGTTTCATTCAGCAGCTTAATAAGAGAGTACATAAATGATGACAACTTACTGGTGCTTGTGTTGAACTGTGGATTTGGGGTAATGGTGTTGACATCTGGAAGGAGAAGATATTTAAGCAGTTAAACTACATACCACATTAAATCATAATGAATAAAGTCCTTATAAATGAAATCATGTTTAGATTTTGTACCTGTGCAGTAAGCCATGTTGCAGTACTTTGGTCTGAAAAGGCTGTTACGGCAGAGATAGTTTCCTGGGGCCAGGTGTCTTCACTTTAATTGAGGTGGAAGAAGAAGCAAGGAAAGAAACAAGGGCAGTCACTGCCAGCGTTTTACACAGACCTGGCGGGCGATGTAGAGTTAACCATACATCCATTCCTCCTATCTCAGAGACATAGGGGATCCCCGGCGTTGAGGCCACGGGTAGTAATATAAGTTACGCACATCTGGATGTTGGGAAGTGAAACACAGCTCTCTGCTCATACGGGATGTTGCATCGCCATAATAGAAGAAAAACCGGGGGTACAGCCAATTCCAGTTGAAAGTCACTGTGCACAGATGTCCAGTCTCAGTCTGCGTTGTTGGCTCTCTCAGCAGGGCTTGATCCAGAGGAGGTGTATGTATGATTGCAGGGATTGCGAAGGTGTTTGATTTACTCTACTCTATTGGAAACGAACAATAATAATACAGGTTAAAAAAATAAGCATCCAACAACAACACTATTATATAGATTTTACAAAAAATTTATAATTGTACTGTTATATTTTTTAACAAACTCTTTAGACTATTACAATTAATTATTTAGCATTCCACAAAAAAAAAAACAGTCAGAACCCTTTAAAGATGCTAGGTGACAGTATTTTCATAACTCAAAAATACAGGAACAGTGTGGGCAACTATTCGGTCACACATTTGAACAATTAGAGGAACCAAAGGGGGTGTATATATAGCTACCGCTGAGGTCTTTCTACTTTCATATCAATCTCTATACAATTGTATTTTCTGAATTAAAAACCAAAAGAATGTAGCGTTGAACATCTATGGCTTATTCAAATTTAAAAATGTATAAATGTAAAAACAGTAATTCATACACTAAGTCAGATCATACTATAGTCAGTTTTAGTTTTGGTCCTCCTTGTAAAGCTGGTGAAATGTCTGTTACTTCTCTTTGGTTTTTGGCCCTCAGGTTATAAAATCATAGTGTTGTTCATTAAAACACTTAAGGTGACTCAAGTGCAGAACATGTGTCTTTCAGTAGTGGTACTTCTTAATGTGACTCAGTGCTGTTATTTGGGACTTACCTCAAAACAGTGGGATCTAACTGCTGACATCCGGACATCCTGCTCTAAAATGCAGCAGGTGTGGCTAAAATAAGACTCAGACTATATACTAAAACTTCTGTCTTGGTAGTAACATGAGGGTCCCAAACATTGGGACAGAATTTATTAAATAACATTTCTTTTTAATCCTAAATTTAAATGTACAAATCCCAAGTTATAAGTGGAAGAGTGTCAAGAAGCTTTTATTGTCCTTACAGCTCTGTACAAGTACACAGTGAAATGAAATTATTTTTGTAAATGTTCGATATACACATCTGTCACACATACATAAATGATCAAAATATGATATGTATGTTATCAGTAGGAGACGAACAGTTCATCAGATGAACTGATGTGATTAAGGTCTCCAGACTAGCAGGTTCTGTAGGATTTTGTAGAATGTAATCAGATTACACTTCATGTTCTTACATAACACTGATGTGCTCTGTGGATGAGGGTCATTAGCTCTAAAAGAACAGTGCAGATCTTAGATAACACTCATCACCTGATGCACGTGCAAAGTGTCTTGGTAGGAGTGTAGAAAGATGTTCAGCAAAGATCTCAGATGACAGAAGTGAGTGATCAGACAATAGATTCCCAAATTTCAGTTAATATATGTAACAGATACTGTATCTCCTTTATTGAAGCTGTTGGTATCAATATATTACTATTAATTTTACATATTTAGATTTAATAAATGTAAGATGTGATGAAAACTATCAGCAATACAACACCACCTACCTTCTGACTGTCCTATGTTCACTCCTCCTGTGAAAGAAAGAATGTTGCTTATATGTATAGAATGCATGGTAAGTTTATATTGACCAAGCTAAAAAATAAATATGTTGACATATATAAACATATCATAGAAGTAAGGGTGTATGAAGTTTGGGCACCCCTCATTAAAATGGGTATGAAGAAGTAAACATTATCTACACTTCAAAAATATGGATAGCTAGTCTTTGCAGACAAATTCCATTTCTAAATAAGGTTTATTATTAAAATTTTGTTGAGTAGCAGTAACGTATATCTGAAATTTAAAACATTTAAAAAATTACTAAAAAAATGACCAAAACTTACCATTCATGAGTAACAGCACGGGCAGCACAATTAGAAAACCCATTATGAATTACTGTCCCTCAATTCAAACCTGCAGCACCAAACAGAATTACCATGCTTAGAGTTATGATTTTCACAATATCACATGTAGACATGTACACATAAGACACATGTACAGGATAAAGGAACAGTGCCAAGAGTTTAATTTCAGTGGTTAGCTCATATTTTTGGCTGACAGAAAAAGAACATGTGGTTGTTTATTATTTAATTTGTTTTCAGAGGAGTATTACTGGAGGAACTCTGGATTTTATGAATTATAATATACAAATAATTCCTAAATTACTACCTAGCCGTCGCATAGCTGGATGATTGTTGCAAATTAAAATTAAAATTGCAATCCTCTCTATGTCTTGTACATATTGAAGTACTGACAATAAAACTACTTGACTTGAATCACTGATGTCATTGGTAACTCAACATTTCCTCAGTAGCTCACTAATTTGAGTCCTTCTTGACTAATTTAAGTTTCATGAATGGTTTGTTGCAAAAGTATTAATTCCATTATTAAACATTACTAGTGACTTACCAAAGAAGCCAGACTAAGCTGCATTGAGAAGCCAGCAGCTGGAGAGATCCCTGAAGATGCAGCTCCCTCTGCACTTGCACCTGCTGGGCTCCTTTACTACATGCCATATTTGTATTTAGGAATGTGGGCAGGTCATAAAACACCCCAGAGTTGATCCTTATCATGTTCTACAGAGGATATCTCAAACATGTCAATCACGCCATCACTGTATTTCTCTAGAAAAGTGCAGAGTGATTGCGCAGATTAAGCTTATTCCTAGTCGGTTGGTAAGGTGTTGCTAAGCAGTTGCCAAGAAGTAAGAACATATAGCTGGGACATTGCTTGGTGTACAGGGGGTTTACTTAGTAATTGTTAGGGTGTTTGCCCTTTGGTTATGTCCTATGGGAAGAACAAGGGATGAATAAACAACACATAGGTGTGTGGGTCAGTATGTGAGTGGAATGTGAGTGGAGAGTGTGGGGACCTGAGCACATGCAGCTTGGTGGCTGGCAGATAAAGGAGCAATAGGGTTTAGGTAGGACCACAAATGAACGGGACCGAAAGAGAAGAACAGACAAGTGTGCTTTTGAATTTGTGCTTAATTGTGTGCCCTGAGTTAGTGTATTTAAGACGGTGTCTGTTGATTGAGCAAACGTGCAGTAGATGGGAGTGTGCTTTCCACCCCAATCATTTATAGTTCATAAATGTCAGATCAAAAGGTTTTAAACAAGCGTGCACAAAAAAATGTGTACCAAGCAGAAGGTGAGGAAGATACCAGTTCTTGATATTACAACTAAATAACCAAATTTGAATCACTTATGGTAGTTTTATTAAATCTAAATGTTATTCATGAATAGATAAGGTAAATATACTGAGGTTAAACAAAACCATCATATCAAATCAAATCAAATCAACATTTATTTTTATAGCGCTTTTTACAACAGATGGTGTCACAAAGCAGCTTTACAAAGAATCTTTACAAAGAATCTGATGTTCGAGCCCCCAATGAGCAAGCCGAAGGCGACAGTGGCAAGGAAAAACTCCCTTAGTTAGGAAGGAAGAAACCTCGAGAGGAACCAAGACTCAAAGGGGGAACCCATCCTCCTCGGGTCAACACCAGATACGAGACAGCACTAGAAAGCAGAGTGTAGTGTCTGATTAGTCTGTAATGATGTTGGTGGTTCATAAGATGGGTCAGCAGGTGCAGGCCAAGCTTCCACAGTGCAGGACAGCCAGGAGCTCCGTGGTGGTAAAGGCTCCCAGTGGCTCCCAGTCGGGGCAGATGTAGCAACAGCATCAGGCCACACAGGACGGGCAGCAGTTCAGCTCAGACAAAGAGAACAGACAGACTGTTAGCTCTGACAGAAGACCTGAACACACTATACGATGTTAACAGAGAGATCAGACAGACTGTTAGCTCTGACAGACCTGAACACACTATACGGTGTTAACAGAGAGATCAGACAGACTGTTAGCTCTGACAGACCTGAACACACTATACGGTGTTAACAGAGTGCAGCAGTGACTCCGGCAGGCCTGGCTATTACAGCATAACTAAAAAGGGAGAGCCAGAAGGTCACACAGACACGAGGGCTCCCTGAGAAGTCAGCGCCCCTCTGCTCCACTGTCAACAAACCTGAGTGAACACGAGGAGCAGCGGGACGACAGCACCAACATTCCCAGTTTACCAAACACTCTCTGTCAGTGGACCCCTAGACCTGCACCTTTTATCTATCAGAAAGAAAAGACTAGTTACCAAAAGCTTGACTAAACAAGTAGGTTTTAAGCCCTGGACTTAAAGACTGAGTCTGTGTCTGAGTCCCGAACACTGACAGGTAAATTATTCCAAAGCTGGGGGGCCTTGTATGAAAAGGCTCTGCTACCCGATGTAAATTTGTTAATTCTAGGCACTAACAGAGAGCCCCAGCACTTTTGAGACCTAAGGTCACGTAAAGGCTTATAGTACGAGATAATAAGTTCAGTAAAGGTAGGTAGGGAGGCGAGGCCGCTTTTAGAGCCTTATAAGTCAGAAAAGAAGAATTTTATAATACTCAATACGAAAATTTAACTGGTAGACAGTGTAAGTTGGATAAGACTGTGCTGATATGATCAAACTTCCTAGTTCTTGTAAGGACTCTAGCTGCAGCGTTTTGGACTAGCTGAAGTTTGTTAAGGCTTTTGCAGGAACAACCAGAAAGCAGGGCATTACAGTAATCCAGCCTTGAGGTAATAAAGGCTTGTGAACTAGTTTTTTTTTTCCCTGCATCCTGTAATGACAGGGCATTTCTTAATTTCTTAATATTGCGAAGATGTAGGAAAGCTATTCTAGTGATATTATTAATATGCTCATCGAAAGGCCAAAATCAGGATCGATTGTGACACCAAGACTTTTTAACAGAGGTACCTGGTGTAACTAAGAAGTTGTTTAGATTTGAGTGGTAATAAATGCAGACAGCTTGTTTCTAACACTTTTAGGACCGGAGAAGAAGAAGAACTTCTGTTTTGTTGTCTGAGTTTATAATAGGAGGAGAGATAGTTGCTTGACATACCAGTCTCTTATGTCTCTAACACAGTCCTCTATCTTATTAAGGTGAAGTGGATCATCTGGTCTAGCTGAGATATACAGTTGCGTGTCATCAGCATAGCAGTGAAAATTTATGTTATGGTTTCTGATTGCTGGATTACCGAGATGGTAGCATGTATAAGGTAAATAATATGGGTTCCTAAGGACAGACCCCTGTGGAAACACCAAAACTTTACTTTTTTGTTGTGAGTGGACGATTGACCGTTTTATATTTACAAACTGATAGCGGTCGCTTAAGTAAGATCTGAACCATGAAAGAGCTATTTTCCTGTTACTCCTACAAGGTTTTCCAGCCTATCTAGTAGGATGGAGTGGTCTATTGTGTCAAAATGCTGTGCACTAAGATCCCAGTAGGACCAGTAAGGATGAGTTCCCTCTGTCAGCAAATATTAATAGATCATCATTTACAATTTTCACCAGTGCTGTCTCGGTGCTATGATGAGGCCTAAAACCAGACTGGAATTTTTCATGTATGTTGTTCCTGTGTGCAAGTAGGAGCTTAAACTGTTGTGCTAACAGCTTTCTCTAAAAATCTTTGATATAAATGGAAGATTTGAAATGGGTCTGTAGTTTTGCTAGCTCATAGGGGATCAAGATTAGGTTTCTTAATAAAAAATTAAAGGGCTTTATTACTGCTAATTTAAGGGATTTTGGGACGTAACCTAGGCTAAGAAGAGATGAAAGTTAAAAAGTTTAATTATAGACAGAAGAGGCATGGTTATTTCTGGCAGAACTTTCTTCAGTAAACTAGTCGGAACTGGATCTAGTATGCATGTAGACGATTTTTGAGGATGAAATAAATTTGAAATAAATCTCTTTGTTGGAGTACAGAAAAAGATTCCAGCCTCTCTGCAGGAGTTTATACTGTGCTCTAGATTAGCATTAACAACTTGAAGCTGTTACCCTGCGCATTTTGTATTTTTAGCCTAATTGTTTCAATTTTATTACTGAAGAAATTCATAAAGTCGTTGCTACTGTATGTTAACGGTATCTGGGGTTCAGTCGCAGATTGACTCTTGAGTTAATTTAGAGATAGTGCTAAATAATAATCTTGGATTATTTTTGTGTTATATCTATCAGTGGAGGAAAGATAAAGATGAACGTGCTACACTTAGAGCTTTTCTATAATCTATGAGGCTATCCTTCCAGGAGCAAGACTGGAACACTTCAAAGTTTAGTCATGGCGCCATTTACGCTCTAGTTGTCTGACGGTCTGTTTTAGAGCTCGAGTGTGATCATTATACCATGGAGCTAGTTTCTTCTGCCCTAATTCTTTTATGTTTTAATGGAGCCACTTTATTTAAAGTAGAGTGAAAAGTGTCCTCCAAGCATTGGGTAAAAATATCTAGATCAGTGGGTTTAGACAGAGAGCTAATAGTATTAGACAGATCTGGGAGGTTTTCGATAAAGCTACGAGGTGTAGAGGAAGTCATAGTGCGCTTAACACAGTATTGTGTGGATAAACCTATAGTACGACTAAAGCTAATTTCATATGAGATTAGATAATGATCTGAGACAGCTGTGGTCTGAGGAAGTATAGTTAGATTGTCTATATTCACTCCGAAGGTTAAAATTAAATCCAGAGAGTGGCTACAGTAATGAGTTGGTCCCATTATATTCTGAGTGATACTGAATGAGTCTAGGATGGATAAAAATGCCTAACTAAGTGGATCCTGTGGTTTGTCAAGGTGAATATTAAAGTCTCCAACGATTATTGCCTTATTTGAGACTGTTATTAAACTTGATAAAAAGTCAGCAAACTCCTGTAAGAATTCAGAGTAGGGCCCTGGTGGCCTGTAGATTGTAATCAGTGAAAACGAGTGGTTTTTCGTTCTTTGATCACATATATTAAGAAACAGAATTTCGAAAGAAGAGTATGTGCAGCCTGCTTTCTGGTTTATTCCTAAAGAATTGGAGAAGATGGTTGCTACACCTCCACCCCGCCCGTTTAAACGAGGACGGTGTACATAACTGTAGCTATTTTCACGTGTCGTAGAATAGAATCTCCTAAAACCAGAGCTCTTTCAACAGGCTTCTCGGCGGGTGTTTCACCGAGGAGGGAAAACCTGTTTGACACGTGAACCGGGGGGGAGCGGTGCTCAAGTGGGCCAGCTTTAGCGTTCGCTTTAGCCTTAGCTTCGGCGTTAGCTTTAGCCTTAGCTTCAGCGTTTGCTTTAGCTTTGCCTCTATGCCGCCGAGACGCCACCCATTCGCCCCGCTGTGAGGGCTCTGCTGCCGGAGTCGAGGACGCGCTAACTCTCCCCAAGGCATCCGGAGCCTCTAGCTGAGAGTCTAAGCTCCGCTCACTATCCCTGCTCTTTTCTAGGTTCCGGATGCACACCTCTAACTCTATAATCCTCTCCGTCAGACAAGAGACTAACTTACACTTCTCACAGATAAAGCTAGAACCGCTGCTGTCACTAGGGACGGAGAGAGAAACATAACTAAGCATGTTGCACTCAGAGCAAAACAGCAGGTCACGGTCTGTCATACTGATACTTACGTGAGAAGTCAACCTCCGAAAGCCTGTAGTTTTCGTTTGTCACGCAGGTATTCCTCTCGTCGTCACGTTGCTGAACGGACCTGTAGCAAACAAACTTGTGAGAATAGTCTACTATAGCAAACTAGAGGGGACTAGTACAATGCCAAAAAACGATAACTATAGCAGATAAATCAGCTTCTCCAAGCAGCGTCGGCAGGAAGCAGCATTTATGCCATTTAGCAGACTCTTATCCAGAGAGTAGTCCTTCCTTGTCTTCCATGCATCTTTAAGGGATGGCAGGCCAAACCTAGCTGTAAGCTGTAAGTTCAGAGCAGCCAGGTACAGATCGACTCTTGTCCATTGCCTTGAGGTAAGAAGGGGCTAGTTAATTCTTGACTTTGTAGGCAAGCATTAGTTTTAAATGTGAGTGGATGTGAGCAACTGCAGGAAGCCAGCACTTAAAAGTGAACTGTGTTGGACTTACTGGTATTTATACACACTGTCCCCCATTTTAGAGCCAAGAATTATTAGGATAAACCAACAGCTGTAAAAAAAAAAATCCATTGCAGTCAATGACTTCCTGAAGTCTGAAACCATTAGACATCACAAGACTTTTCCGTTGATGTTCTTTCAGACCTTACTAGAATGCCCATGAGGTCATGTGACTGGCTTGCCCATTGCAGAACATTCCTGTTGTTTGCCTTACTGAAGTCTTATAGTATATGTTTTTGGTAGTGTTTTTTTGTGCTGTGTTGCCAAATATGAACTGCTATGATCAATGGACAACTCTGTGGTTACTTTAAACAACGTACACGCACGTGTGTGTATATATATATATATATATATATATATATATATATATATATAAAATCTGTATATGTATATAATATATGTATACATCTGTATAATCTGTATATATGTATATATAAGATCTCCTATGCATTCATTGTAGCTGTCGATCTTTGCCAGAGCCAATAAACTAAGCCTGCTGCTGAACAGTGAAGGACGCAGTGGACGATCTATCTGCAGCCGTATGCATGCATGTGGGTGTCACTGGTCAAGCCACAGAGAACACACCTTCAGAAACCCTCACTGCACAATACTGTGTACGTTGTGTATTTGTTTATTAAACATAATAGGGAAATAATCATGTGTAACACATTTTATTGATTTATTTTTTATTAATGTTAAATTTGAAATTATATTTTATTGAGTAAAAAATGACTTTTTTATCAACAAAACATATCAATTGACCAAGGTATTCATATTTTTGCATGCCTCTGTATCTTTTATATTCAGAGTATAATAATTAGTGACGCATGATTCTTGACTGCTTTTGTTTGCTTTTTTTGTGTTGTTGTTTAGATATTAATATAATGATTTGCATATATTCAGAAGAGGAGTATTTGTCTCATAGTGACAAACAGACCACAGCTCAAAAGAAACCAGAGGAAATTTATGAAAAGACACAGGGGTGCTAAAACAAAGAGAGAGGCTCATTCGTGTCTCATTTTAACCTTCTCAGCACCAGGATTAGATTCAAAGCTAAGTACTTGACTGACAGAGCATTATTGGTAGTGATCATTACATACATGGATAACAGACATGCTGTGATTGTATGGGGTGCTCTAATGTGAAACCATGGTAGACCTAGCATTCTTCAAACTGGTTCACCAGGAAAGAGTCACTTAACGAAAGGACTGCACGGTTATTTCACTTGAATACTGTAGTGATAACAAGACCGGATAATAATCAGTCATGTGAGACAAGAATGGCAGACTGTCCTAAAACCAGACGTAAATTTTAAAGCCTTATAATTCACTCCTATCTCTTGTATTAATGAACCACACAGTGTGTGTGAGACCAGGTGTTATCAATGATGCTTTAACCTGGATGTTGACCTGGCCAAATGATCAGATTACTGGACATTTTCTTTAGCTGTGATTTACATTCTGATCTGTTGTGGTTTATAAATATAAGTCTCTCTGTAATTCAGCTGTTCTTCTTAAAACAGTCCTTGAAAAATTCTCCTAATGAAGATTTTTCTTTCTACCATCCATCCTATTTTTCAGCAAGGTTCATTATTCTGAAGGGTTGTGCTGAGTTTAAGTGTGGGTTTAAGCCCCTCTGGGAAAATGAAATGTTCATAAAGGACTTGTATGGCTGGTTAGTGAGACAGATGCTTACGGATAAAAGTTAAGCAGAAAGATTTATTATCAAAAGGATTCAATCAAGTACAAAAGTTCATTAGCCATAAGTCGAAAATCGAAAGCACTAAAACATAACACATTGGGGAAATCATAAGGGGTACTCGAAAAACTTGTGGAGGTAGAAACCAAACATCAGTCGTATAGGCTGTAGCTAAAGGGAAAATCCAAGACAAATCCAAAAAACAAGACAAGGTCAACAAGTAAACATAAACAGATGAACGCACGTGATGCACTGGTAAGTACAGAAGCAATACTTCATTAAGAATTACACAAACAAACCAACATAAATACAGGGAAGAACGGGTGAACCACATCAGTATTAGAAATAGTCCAGAACAGGGTAAAGAATATGAACCACATCTGGGAGGAGAAGTGAGGACCACTTGATGGGTGGCAATGAGTTGTTTGGTGCTACTGTCATTGATACGGAGCGGGGTGCTAACTCTAACCAAGACTGTGGATTCGGTGAATACAGTATTAAGTTAGCTTTCATTTCCATTCCATATTAAATGGTGCAGCACTTACATTCAGACAAGTGAACCGGTGCTGCATGTCCGCATGACCTTTTAAGGTTTCAAATTAGAATAAGAAGCAACATCCAGATTGGAGAGATCAGTGGGAGGAATTCAGTCTGCTCCTGTGTCCGCTGTGGCAGTGCTGGCTTGCAGTGATCAGATCTGGGTTTATAGGATTGCTGTGTTTCTCTTCATGTTTATACATTAGCTGTTTGAGGTAACAGTCATGTTCTCTGTATTGGGTCTGTCTGCTGTGGCAGTGAGCTGTGTGTTTATTGGTTTGTGCATCTTTAACTCTGTATTTAACTCTTTAACTCTGTATGTTTAACTGATGATTCCCATTGCTGGGCATTTGCTGTGTATGTCTGTGTGTAGTTTTGGCTGGGCTGGTCTGCCTTATGTAGTCCCACTCTGGGTCTTGTCTTACATAAAGGAATCATCTGATCTGGTGCTGAGTTGGAGATTCCAACAATATCCATTTCAAATTCTGGATCATGCGTGAACCTTTAGTATAAATCACCATATGCTCTGTTTCATTGATGTGTAACTTTATCTCAATAAAAACATATAATATTAAAAAGGAATTAGAAATCATTTTTAGTACAGTTTTGAGTGAGTCCTTTTCTACTCCATACTTTGCCTTTTTTTGGACTTTAATATTCTGCTTATATTACTTAAGTAAGGGACTTGTGTACTTTTTCCACCTCTGGGTATTTAAGGGCTCCAAGTGTGTCCGGAAAATATACCCCACACCATTACCACAGATAGAATGTGGAGGTGGACGGAAATGGGAAATCCTGCCCCCCACTGTTGGGGTGCACCATTTAAAGGTAAATATTTGAAGATTAGAAACTTGTTGACCTGCTATCACTTGGCACTTGTTGGCTTTATCTTGACCTATGAACTGTCTCTGACTTTGAAATGCTCTTGTCCTTATATTCTGTAACTTCACATTTCTATATCTGATGAAACTGCAGAATGAAGACATTCAACACAGTGACAGTACCCCACTAAGGAGTCCAAGAAGGAAGATAAATGAGGGCGACCACATAGTTGACTCCCTCCTATGCCAGACAACTGAGAAAGGGAACTTCCAGACCTGACATGGCTCGGAATGGGGACCATCCCAGCAGGACAACCACCTCAAAGACCAGCGGACGAGCTTGGGGACTGCATAGGGTGACCATATCGGCAACCAGCGGGCAGGCGGCCTTTTCTGCTACCAGAGGATGGGATCAAGAATGACCGACTAGGAGGGCCCCGAGGCCTGGGGGCAGGACACGTCAGGAGGCCACAGTGGAATTCCTTAATGAGAGTTGGATCCAGGATGTCAGATGCAGGCATCCAGCTCTGCTCCTCAGGTCTATAGCCCTCACAGTCAACGAGATATTAGCGGGTCCCCCTTCACCTTTAAAAGTCCAGAAGCCAACGAACAGCGTACACTGGGGCCCCTTCAACAGTTGCTGGTGAGTGGGGTGTAGCATTGGGAAGTGCCTCCTTCAATGGGCCAGGAACCATATGCTTAAACAGGGACACATGAAAAGATGGACACAGAATACTGTGCCGGTAATTCAGGCTCATAAGTGACATCATTAATTTTGGTAATGGTCTTAAATGGACCAGTGTGCTGCCACACTGCCAATGTACCAGGTAGTAACTTCGTATTCGCATTTATGATACCATAGCACTGCATCAATTTGCTGGTGGGTCTCCCCCCAAACCTCCTCACTCTGTTGCATCCAAAGCTCCACAGAGGGTATATCTGAAGGCTGAAATGATCAAGGCATCAAAGGGGGCTGATAACCGAGTATGGACTGAAATGGGGTGATGTATGTGGTGGAGCTGGCTAAAGAGTTTTGTGCCTTTTCTGCCCAATGTAAATAAGTAGACCAGTCATTTGGGATTTAGGAATTTACTAAGGAGTTTCAACTGGGACTTAAGCGGTGTCAGAGGGATTTGTTGCTTGGCAACACATGACTGGATGAAGTTTCCCTCTGCTCTTGAGTCAATCAGGGCTGGATCTACACAAGAATATCCCAGATAATGCAAAGTGACAGGTAACAACAAAGACCATACCCAGTGTGGGTTTACTCAGCACTTTGCCTTGTGGTCTAGTCTCCCCATGTTTACCCAAGGTGGACGATTGAGGTCTTTGAGGTCGAACCTGACAGTTCCGAAAAGTGTGGCCAGTTGCTTCGCAGTACAAACAGAGACCTCCACTGAGCTGGCAGAGTCTTTCCTCGGGAGTCACCAGCTTACAGTTCTGACCAGATATAGTACTGCTGCCTCAGTAAATAAAAGGACTTAGAATGGTCCTTTCCATTTAGCTTCTCATGGAGCTGCTTTGTGATTTTTTATGACCAACTGTCCTGGCACAATTGTATGGTCTACACCTCTCTGACACATTCTTCTTAACTACACAGACTGACCACCAGAACATTACAGACTGCTTAACCAGAGACTGACCTGCAGAACATTACAGACTGCTTAACTGTACAGACTGACCACCAGAATATTACAGACCACTTAACTGGACAGACTGACCACCATAACATAAGAATGTACACGTACACAGACTGACAAGAACATGCGGACATGCTTCCACGACACTAGAGGACACAGCAGAAAGCTCACATATAGATTAACGTACAGACGAAATAACATACATAGCAACCAAAAGATTACCACTAACATACAGAGCTAATACAGATCACAGAACACCAAAATTCTACCACACTCCATCTTCATCAC
>JAMWET010003461.1:577500-650614 GCA_024036415.1 Prochilodus magdalenae | reverse complement strand
TGTTTATGTACTAGAAATATAAACAGAAAATCTGCTCACCTTTCTTCCTGAGTCTCTTCAGTAACCAGAGAACCAGAGCAAGGCTGGAGAAAGTAGAAGTTCCTGCTATGGTCAGGCCAGTCATCATTGGTGGACTCAACAGGGGTTTGGGAGGAGCTGGACAGGAAGAATGGAGATATTAAATATGGTCTCCAAAATTTATACTCTAAGTCTTTTTATCTCTTTTCAGACAGACAGCTACAGTTTCACTGTGTTACCTTGGCACTTGGCTACCTCTCCAGACCAGCTGCCAGTAAGGCTGCATGTCACCACCTCATCACCGAGCAGGCTGTAGCCGTTTAAACAGCTGAAGGAACAGGAAGTGCCCTCAGTGGCCTCTTCAGAGGAGCAATTCATGTGGCCGTTGTCTGGCTCCTGGAGGTGCGGACATGTCACTGCTGTGGAGAGGCAGCACAGAGGAGAAAACTTGAATTAACCTATTTAGAGAAGGACTGAGGTTGATTTTAAAGCATCATGACCTTCATATTCCAGCATTTAAATTTTACCCCTGAGAGTGGTTATGACATCCGTATGAGTTAATGTACCAAAAGGGGCATCATTTATTTTAACATCACCAGCTGGGGTTTGTTACTGTGCTTTTAAGAATTACATATGCAAATGATCTCTGTTCTAATTGGTTGACATCTGTTATGCCTCATTCAAAAAGCAGTCCAGGCTGAAACACTTTTGGTAATTTCAACATCAGTAAGCAGAGCTAAGGAACTACAAAAGTGCATACAAGACTTTGTGTTATCACAAAATAAACTTATTACATGCGGTTTTTGCTGATTGGTTATGTACACTCATCATCAGTAAATTAGATGCACAAATATTTGCACCCAGAAGGAATCAACCAACTTGGTGTGTAGGTTGGACATCATGCCAAAATCTGCAGGAACTGCATGAGAATATTCAATTTGCATGGGATGGATTATCGCAGAACAACATTAGGAACTTCTACACCTCCATACTAAGACGTCTAGTATGTTGCGATAGCAAACCCAGAGGCCTGTTCTGTATGCGCAGCTGATTAAATAAATTTAAATAAAGGTGAAAACCATTATTACAGCCGAAGCAGCAGCTGCTACCATAACTGTCACCACTGCAGATGATTCTACCAATCGCAAGGTCCTGAAGAGTTGGGCATTGGACAGCTGTGGGACACAACTTTCAGGTCAGGTTGTGCACCTAGTTCAAATCTAAATCTTTGTTAATTGTGTAGATTTCTCAAAGGCTTATTTGATCATTTTTTAACCCAGTTTGTTTACATTTAATCATTAAACATGATGATCCTTTTTGCAACAATGGTTTTGTCTAAGAATGTGATGGTGACAACAAACTACTGCTGTACTGTGAAATGACTGTTAAGGGTCAGGTTTATTATTGTAACTTCATACAGTGTACCATTAAGGTGTTGGCTGATTCCGCCTTCTTACCTTCACAGGTGGGCTGAGAGTTGTTCCACTGTCCAGTGGCTTCACACATCAGGTTGCTGGAACTTGAAACTGTTAGCGTGTATCCTTCCTCACAGGTAAACTCACAGGAGGACTGGTAACCAAAGTGTCCTAGTGGATGATTACACTTCATGGAGCCATGAGGAGGCTCTGTCAGATCTGAGCACTGGACAACTATATAAACAACATAACAAAGAGTTATATTAGTAAAGTATTCCATCTTACAATACAAATACATCTCGTAAAGTATCTACTGTCTTACCTTCACAGTAAGGCACCTCCTGGCTCCACTGAGCAGACTCGGTGCAGGTCATTTCTGTTGCCCCCTGAAGGTGGAAACCATCATTACAGGCGAAGCTGCAGCTGCTGCCGTAACTGTCACCACTGCAGGTGGTTCTACCATTCAAAGGGTTCTCAAAAGCTGCACACTTAATAGCTGCAAAAAGTTTTAAATTAAGTCAGACTGATGTGTATCTTACACAAAGAAATGTCAATGTCACCACTTTGTCATTGTAAAGGCACACTTAAGTTGTTTGCTCATTTCAGCTTCTTACCTTCACAGGTGGGCTGAGAGTCGTTCCAGTGTCCAACGGCTTCACACATCAGCTGGCCATAATTTGAACCTGTTAGGGTGTATCCTTCCTCACAGGTAAACTCACAGGAGGACTGGTAGCCAAAGTGTCCCAGTGGATGATTACACTTCATGGAGCCGTGAGGAGGCTCTGTCAGATCTGAGCACTGGACAACTATATAAACAACATAACAATAAGTTATATTAGTAAAGTATTCCATCTTACAATACAAATACATCTCGTAAAGTATCTACTGTCTTACCTTCACAGTAAGGCACCTCCTGGCTCCACTGAGCAGACTCGGTGCAGGTCATTTCTGTTGCCCCCTGAAGGTGGAAACCATCATTACAGCTAAAGCTGCAGCTGCTGCCGTAACTGTCACCACTGCAGATGATTCTACCATTTACAGGGTCCTCAAGAACTTGACAACGAACAGCTGCAACAAAAATTAATAGCTGCAAAAAGTTTTTAAATTAAGAGAGCAGAATGATGTGTATCTTACACAAAGAAAATCCAGTATGTCAATGTCACACACAAAGACCCTTTGTCTTTAGAAGTTCACTGAGTAAGGGCAGCATCAAATTGCAGTTGTTTACTAATTAGTGGTCAGCTTCTTACCTTCACCATTAGGGTGGGCAGTTTCTGAGAGAGTCGTTCCAGTGTCCAGTGGCTTCACACATCAGCTGGCCAAAGTTTGAGCCTGTTAGTGTGTATCCTTCCTCACAGGTAAACTCACAGGAGGACAGATATCCAAAGTGTCCTAGTGGATGATTACACTTCATGGAGCCGTGAGGAGGCTCTGTCAGATCTGAGCACTGGACAACTATATAAACAACACAACAAAGAGTTATATTAGTAAAGTATTCCATCTTACAATACAAATACATCTCGTAAAGTATCTACTGTCTTACCTTCACAGTAAGGCACATTATGGCTCCACAGAGCAGACTCAGTGCAGGTCATTTCTGTTGCCCCCTGAAGGTGGAACCCATCATTACAGCTAAAGCTGCAGCTGCTGCCGTAACTGTCACCACTGCAGATGATTCTACCATTTACAGGGTCCTCAAGAACTTGACAACGAACAGCTGTGAAACAAATATTATAGTCGGCTTAATGTGCACCAGTCAATAAACAATAGTGTCTAGAAGGCCAGCAATTTGTTCTTCATGTAGATGTGCAATATCACACTCTATAATTAATAATCCAGTATGTTTACATTTATCCATCAAGCACAAAGACCCTTTATTTGCTTTAGAAGTGTCACTGAGAATTAAGGGCAGCATCAAATTGCAGCTGTATAGCCAAATAAGTGTAGTGGTCCACCTTATGCTTATAAACTCACAGTGTACCATTAGGGTGTTGGCTTATTGCAGTTTCTTACCTTCACAGGTGGGCTGAGAGTCGTTCCAGTGTCCAGTGGCTTCACACATCAGCTGGCCAAAGTTTGAGCCTGTTAGTGTGTATCCTTCTTCACAGGTAAACTCACAGGAGGACAGATATCCAAAGTGTCCTAGTGGATGATTACACTTCATGGAGCCGTGAGGAGGCTCTGTCAGATCTGAGCACTGGACAACTATATAAACAACACAACAAAGAGTTATATTAGTAAAGTATTCCATCTTACAATACAAATACATCTCGTAAAGTATCTACTGTCTTACCTTCACAGTAAGGCACATCATGGCTCCACTGAGCAGACTCGGTGCAGGTCATTTCTGTTGCCCCCTGAAGGTGGAAACCATCATTACAGCTAAAGCTGCAGCTGCTGCCGTAACTGTCACCACTGCAGATGATTCTTCCATTTACAGGGTCCTCAAGAACTTGACAACGAACCGCTATGAAACAAAAATTATAGTCGGCTTAATGTGCACCAGCCAATAAACAATAGTGTCTAGAGAGCCAGCAATTTGTTCTTCATGTAGATGTGCAATATCACACTCTATAATTAAAAATCCAGTATGTTTACATTTATCCATCATTTATCCAACAAAGAGTTATATTAGTAAAGTATTCCATCTTACAATACAAATAAATCTAGTAAAGTATCTACTGTCTTACCTTCACAGTAAGGCACCTCCTGGCTCCACTGAGCAGACTTGGTGCAGGTCATTTCTGTTGCCCCCTGAAGGTGGAAACCATCATTACAGCTAAAGCTGCAGCTGCTGCCGTAACTGTCACCACTGCAGGTGGTTCTACCATTCAAAGGGTTCTCAAAAGCTGCACACTTAATAGCTGCAAAAAGTTTTAAATTAAGTCAGACTGATGTGTATCTAACACAAAGAAATGTCAATGTCACCACTTTGTCATTGTAAAGGCACACTTAAGTTGTTTACTAATTTCAGCTTCTTACCTTCACAGGTGGGCTGAGAGTCGTTCCAGTGTCCAGTGGCTTCACACATCAGCTGGCCAAAGTTTGAGCCTGTTAGTGTGTATCCTTCCTCACAGGTAAACTCACAGGAGGACAGATATCCAAAGTGTCCTAGTGGATGATTACACTTCATGGAGCCGTGAGGAGGCTCTGTCAGATCTGAGCACTGGACAACTATATAAACAACACAACAAAGAGTTATATTAGTAAAGTATTCCATCTTACAATACAAATACATCTCGTAAAGTATCTACTGTCTTGCCTTCACAGTAAGGCACCTCCTGGCTCCACTGAGCAGACTCGGTGCAGGTCATTTCTGTTGCCCCCTGCAGGTGGAAACCATCATTACAGCTAAAGCTGCAGCTGCTGCCGTAACTGTCACCACTGCAGATGATTCTACCATTTACAGGGTCCTCAAGAACTTGACAACGAACAGCTGTGAAACAAAAATTATAGTCGGCTTAATGTGCACCAGCCAATAAACAATAGTGTCTAGAGAGCCAGCAATTTGTTCTTCATGTAGATGTGCAATATCACACTCTATAATTAATAATCCAGTATGTTTACATTTATCCATCAAGCACAAAGACCCTTTATTTGCTTTAGAAGTGTCACTGAGAATTAAGGGCAGCATCAAATTGCAGCTGTATAGCCAAATAAGTGTAGTGGACCACCTTATGCTAATAAACTCACAGTGTACAATTAGGGTGTTGGCTTATTGCAGTTTCTTACCTTCACAGGTGGGCTGAGAGTCGTTCCAGTGTCCAGTGGCTTCACACATCAGCTGGCCAAAGTTTGAGCCTGTTAGTGTGTATCCTTCCTCACAGGTAAACTCACAGGAGGACTGGTAACCAAAGTGTCCTAGTGGATGATTACACTTCATGGAGCCGTGAGGAGGCTCTGTCAGATCTGAGCACTGGACAACTATATAAACAACATAACAAAGAGTTATATTAGTAAAGTATTCCATCTTACAATACAAATACATCTCGTAAAGTATCTACTGTCTTACCTTCACAGTAAGGCACCTCCTGGCTCCACTGAGCAGACTCGGTGCAGGTCATTTCTGTTGCCCCCTGAAGGTGGAAACCATCATTACAGCTAAAGCTGCAGCTGCTGCCGTAACTGTCACCACTGCAGGTGGTTCTACCATTCAAAGGGTTCTCAAAAGCTGCACACTTAATAGCTGCAAAAAGTTTTAAATTAAGTCAGACTGATGTGTATCTTACACAAAGAAACGTCAATGTCACCACTTTGTCATTGTAAAGGCACACTTAAGTTGTTTACTAATTTCAGCTTCTTACCTTCACAGGTGGGCTGAGAGTCGTTCCAGTGTCCAGTGGCTTCACACATCAGCTGGCCAAAGTTTGAGCCTGTTAGTGTGTATCCTTCCTCACAGGTAAACTCACAGGAGGACAGATATCCAAAGTGTCCTAGTGGATGATTACACTTCATGGAGCCGTGAGGAGGCTCTGTCAGATCTGAGCACTGGACAACTACATAAACAACACAACAAAGAGTTATATTAGTAAAGTATTCCATCTTACAATACAAATACATCTCGTAAAGTATCTACTGTCTTGCCTTCACAGTAAGGCACCTCCTGGCTCCACTGAGCAGACTCGGTGCAGGTCATTTCTGTTGCCCCCTGCAGGTGGAAACCATCATTACAGCTAAAGCTGCAGCTGCTGCCGTAACTGTCACCACTGCAGATGATTCTACCATTTACAGGGTCCTCAAGAACTTGACAACGAACAGCTGTGAAACAAAAATTATAGTCGGCTTAATGTGCACCAGCCAATAAACAATAGTGTCTAGAGAGCCAGCAATTTGTTCTTCATGTAGATGTGCAATATCACACTCTATAATTAATAATCCAGTATGTTTACATTTATCCATCAAGCACAAAGACCCTTTATTTGCTTTAGAAGTGTCACTGAGAATTAAGGGCAGCATCAAATTGCAGCTGTATAGCCAAATAAGTGTAGTGGTCCACCTTATGCTTATAAACTCACAGTGTACCATTAGGGTGTTGGCTTATTGCAGTTTCTTACCTTCACAGGTGGGCTGAGAGTCGTTCCAGTGTCCAGTGGCTTCACACATCAGCTGGCCAAAGTTTGAGCCTGTTAGTGTGTATCCTTCCTCACAGGTAAACTCACAGGCGGACAGATATCCAAAGTGTCCTAGTGGATGATTACACTTCATGGAGCCGTGAGGAGGCTCTGTCAGATCTGAGCACTGGACAACTATATAAACAACACAACAAAGAGTTATATTAGTAAAGTATTCCATCTTACAATACAAATACATCTCGTAAAGTATCTACTGTCTTACCTTCACAGTAAGGCACCTCCTGGCTCCACTGAGCAGACTCGGTGCAGGTCATTTCTGTTGCCCCCTGAAGGTGGAACCCATCATTACAGGCAAAGCTGCAGCTGCTGCCGTAACTGTCACCACTGCAGGTGGTTCTACCATTCAAAGGGTTCTCAAAAGCTGCACACTTAACAGCTGCAAAAAGTTTTTAATTAAGTCAGACTGATGTGTATCTTACACAAAGAAACGTCAATGTCCCCACTTTGTCATTGTAAAGGCACACTTAAGTTGTTTGCCAATTTCAGCTTCTTACCTTCACAGGTGGGCTGAGAGTCGTTCCAGTGTCCGGTGGCTTCACACATCAGATGGCTGGTGCTTGAGCCTGTTAGCGTGTGTCCTTCTTTACAGGTAAACTCACAGAAGGAAAGATAGCTGTAACTTCTTTGTGGATGATCACACGACATGGAGCCGTGGGAAGGCTCAATCAGCTTAGAGCACTGGACAACTGCAAAGAAAACGGCATATGAGTCAAGTGTTCATTCTTAACATGAAAACTTTAAAAAAATTAAAGCTTATAAAAGGTCAAGTTTTGCTTCATACTTTGACAGTAAGGAACCTCCTGGCTCCACTGTGCTGACTCGGTGCAGGTAATTTCTGCTGCCCCCTGAAGGTGGAATCCATCATTACAGCTGAAGCTGCAGGTGCTGTTGTAACGGTCACCACTGCAGATGATTATTCCATTTTCAGGCTTTTTAAGTATTGGGCAACGAACAGCTGTGAGACAGAAATGATAGATTAGTGCAGGTTGATGTGCGCTGAAAACCACTAAAACCAGCATATTTACATCATGTATATTTTCAGAATCTCACTCCATAATTTTAAATCCAATTTATTTGTTTGTTTTTGGACGGAACATGTTAGTTTTTGTGTGCTTAAGAGCTTCGCTTAAGAATTTGAGAGCAGCAACTATACCTTTATATTATAGCGTGCTACGTTATAGCGTGCTATGTGCTAATACGTGCTAGGGTCCGTGTACTATGTACCTGTAAGGTGTTTGCCAATTTCAGTTTCTTACCTTCACAGGTGGGCTGAGAGTCATTCCAGTGTCCAGTGGCTTTACACATCAGCTGGCTGGAGCTTGAACCTGTTAGTGTGTATCCTTCCTTACAGGTAAACTCACAGGAGGACTGGTAGCCAAAGTGTCCTAGTGGATGATAACACTTCATAGAACTGTGAAGAGGGTCTGTCAGATCTGAGCACTGGACAACTGAGAAACACAAAAATAGGCATATGGTTGAGTTAGACAATAAAAGTAAAAAAATCAAATGACAAATATGTCTGTAATATTTATATAGGTACCATACTGAATCTACTCACGTTTACATGTTGGTGGTTTGGTGGACCAGGTTGCTGAGGCTTTGCATAGTGTTGTAGGTGAGCCAATTACTTGATAGCCCTCATTGCAAGAGAACTCACATTGAGAATTGTACGAGAAATTGCCATTAGGGTGGACGCAGTTTATGCTGCCATGGTCAGGAGCAGACATGTCCTCTGCTTTGCATTTCATAACTGCAGACAGTGTTACAGAAGAAATCCGTTACAATCCAGCTAATAGTAAGAAGTATGTGGTCACAGAGCACAGCTACTATTGTCTGGGTTATAACTGGGGGACTGTATTTGTAGGTGGTTAATGGAAGTTAGTCTGGACATGTTCTGACAGCTTCCACGTACCATGCTCACACTTTTCTCCATAGAAGCCCTCAAAGCATTCACACGTGTGGTTGTTGATGGTCTCCACACATTCTCCATGGTGGCTGCAGGAGTCGTCCTTGCAGGATGCTGAGAGACAGAAGGACTATTTATTTATCATTGAATATTTATCTAATATTTTATATCATTACATACTAATACAGTGTTTTTACCTTTATGGCCCGCAGCACTTATTGTAAAACATTATTTACACTGATTTAGCTCATGATGGGGTCAGTAATGAGGGACTAAACTTTATAAGCTGCAGTGAGTAAAGGAAGGCCAGTAAAATACATTTATCATCTTAATGTGCAAATGTCTTCCTACTATCAATCTTTTTACTTTACTCAGAAAAGTGCCAAAAAGAGTTTCTTGGAGCAATGCCAACATTCTCCAAAGAACTTTTTCTTCCTCTTTTAATGCATGGTTTCTTAAATTATTCAGTTGGAGCTAGTGGGTCACCTAGGGGTCCTTAGGAACTGCTTTAATAAATACTGCTCTATGACATTTTCATTTTAGGCACATTTACTCCTAAGAGAATCAAGTAAAAGTGAGTCTAAAATGCCCAGGGCTCCTTTTTATCGTATCTTAGTCCACATACCAGTGTAGCAAAGTGCCGTCTTTCTCTTATAGCAGGGCTCATCGTTCCATTTGCCCTCGTCCTGTCCTCTTTTGATGTAGATCTCCACACAGTCTTCATTGTTCCGCCCGTTATTGGGCTCCCCTTTCGCCCAGTTCTCAGCCTCAGCTGTCAGCTTCTTGTTGGTGCCCACCCAGGTCCAGATGTTGTTGATCTTTCGAATGCCGATCCAGTAGTACCCTTTCACTCTGGGAAGGATGATGTTGAGGTGCTGGATTTCACCATGATTCTGGATGGCCACCATGTCCGTAAAGTGGTCCCTACACCACTGGCGAGCAATATTCCATTTCATGGTGGTGTTAGAGTAATGGTAGGACCATCCTTCTACAATGGTCCCCTGAAGTAGCACTATGTGAGGAAACATATGCAGATGAGTTTGCTAAGACTTTCATTCTGGCACCTCAATGTAATCTGAACCGTATCCAGCATATGTTACAACTGTCAGTGGGTAAATGTATTGCTTACCTAAGAAGAGAAGGATGAAGGAGGTCAAAAACTGTGAGATGCATGCCTGTAAAATAAATTTTAGAGTTTTAGTAAAATAATGTTCTATAGTCAAATGATTTAAATGGCCAGCACATTGAAGGTAGAACCGAATGGGAATTCATAGGAACTCCATTCCATGTACTTACCATTGTAACTGATGTAATCCTTTCACCACTGTGTAATAGATCTGAGTACAGGTGATTAGTCTTAGTCAATGAACTGTTTGGTTCTGAGCTCAGTGCTGTTGCAGTGCTGTGTTTAAATGGATGGTCCACCTCCAACCTGGCATGCATCCATTCTTCCCGGAATCTAAGAGCTTTGGAATTGGAATTACCCCCTCTTATCCTCAAAGAGGAGGAGGCTGTCTCATCTTGTCACTTTCATTTTTATTCTTTGAAGAGGAAGCAAACAGTCTGTCAGGAAGCATGCCTTCACCCTTATTCCATGTTTTATGCTGATATGGCAAAGGGCAATGACCTTTCCGGACAGCTTTTCTGTCATACATCTTAACAAAAAACACTAGGGGAATTCTGGCTTCTGCAGCAACAGATAGATAAAGCCATAATGGTCAATACAAATGAATTATCTTTTAACTGTACATACACACAACCATATTTAATACAAATTTTACCGTACACATATGTAAAACTAAGATTGTAAAAAGGAAATTAATTATTTTAAAAGCGTTTTATGTGGAAAGAATTACTTAATATAAATAGTCCAGAATTTCCACAGCCCTGATTATCAACACTAGTAACTCTATTTTTCGCATTTTGTTATTTGTTGACACAGCCTGACACCAGTTTCCTGCGAAACTATGAACTAAATTGTCTCTAGGGGTGCATGAAGCAAATCTAGGATGTGACACACTGCCACTGGCCACTCCACTGGCGCCAGTCCTGTAGCTTTGTAGCTTCTAGTTGGTAGAGTTTTCCATGCACTTTTCAGTGCTACAATTACAGACCACAGTCCATTTGTTTCTGCGCATAATTGGTCAGCCCCTTTTTCCCTGATCATCAATGATCAGGACCCCCACAGAGCAGGTATTATTTGAAACACGTTTGATACGATTTCTCTCTGGTGTCCTCCAGGTTTCAGCTTCTGACCTGCCCGATGTGGCTGTGAAGTTGACATATATGCCACATGGGGAAACAGTTCTGGAGAAACTGCAGCTCAGCAAGCCGGCACTGGTTCGGCACAAGGAACCAGTATTAGAGGAGCAGCCTGGAAGACCCTGGAGATATTAACTGGAACTGCCTGGGGAGCAGGATATGAGCTGCCAAGGTAGCAGGAACAAGAATGTCTCAGAGAGAGGGAAATGGAGCCTTCTGGGAACAGGATGAGGGCAATAGGGCTGATGGTTTAGGAACTAGTCTCTTTAAGGTTGGGGAGGGGTTCTGTTTTAATAGTTCATCAATTTGGCTGAGCTTCATTGTAGCAACCTTACATAACTATGTGTAGTGGAGAGGAGGGGGTTGCTGAGTGCTTGAGGCAGTAAATGACTGTGGAGGAGAGGTTGGACAAACTTTTCATTGTACCTGAGGACTGACTGACAACCTTGCCCCTGTGGATACTGGTTACTTCATGGTTGCTGCGAAGTCCCAGTGGGGGAATAATGAGGTAAAGATGGAGGATGGCACAAACTGCTCATCCAGCTCTCTCAGGGTACTCTCAGTGGGATCAATGTTGTGGCTTCGTTTCACTGATGACCCCTTCTGTTCTCTGTGGCCACAGACTGCACCCCTGTGGCTCAACTGGGGTGCTTTGAATGGGTATTGGGTATGAAAATGTTCTGGTGATGCCCAAAGGTCTGTTGGGCAAATAACCCTAAGCTCTAACATCTATTTTGTGCTGAACCAAGTCAGTGTGAGGGCAGTCTCTGACGTAAAAAGCAGCAAAGAAGTTCTAGGGCATGCAGTCCTTATCCCTCGTCTACGCTGAGCCCTTCACTACTCCACTGTAACATCAACTGGACATTTTCATACCCAATTTAACACCCATACAGAGCACCCCAGTTGAGCCATAGGGCTGCAGTCTGTGGCCACAGAAGACACCCTTGATTATTGGATGGCTCTGATAATGGCATGGTAAGAGTACCATTGCAGTGCAGAAGAGTATGTCTTTGTTCCATGTCAGCAAAACTGTACTCTTGTATAAAAATGATCCAGCCATACTACATGAAACACAGCCCCACTGGCAGCTTTGTCACTGAGCAATTTTGAAAAGCAGTAATGAAAAGCAGGATATTAGTACTCTTAGTGGAGTACAGTTGGTCCTCGAAGGACCCCCTTTGGGATTTTTGTGTGGTATGTGGCACGTGAAACAGCCGATCTCTGTAATATGAAAGCACATTACAGGCAGAATTTAAAGAAAGAAGGTCTAATGAATCAAAACGAATCACTCCCTCCACCCAGACACAGCTAGGGAGAGGTTTACTAACAGGGACATTCTTGCTGCTCCATTGTACTACATGGGTCAGTGGCCTGTAACCACTGATAAAGACTGCCTGTTAAGACTGAACGCTATTATGGTGAAGAGGAATAGGAAAACAAATATATTTAAAAATAAAAAACAAAATTACATGAAAAGGAACTGGGATTATATGTGATCTGTTGAAAGAATAATCTTTCAGCACTAACTTAAATACTTCTACAATTTTCTAGATTTATGTCCAAAAGCTGAAGATGCCAGAAGACACCTGTTCTCCTAATGTTTATTCTGAAACCAGGACTATTAATATATAATTTGTTCTGTCTTTTATATTGAATATGTATGGTTTATATCGCTTCCAGTAGTTACTGTTTGTTGTGTAAGGGTGTGCCAAGCTTGCTGGTAGACAATCTTATGTTATATTAAAGGAGTGCATGGGGGGCAGTCAAGGGTAAAGAAAGTAAGAAGGGCTGGGCTATGAACACAGACCTCGAGATGCACCTATGTACGAGATTGGGATCCGAACAAAACCTTCAAAACCTTTTGGATGAGTTGGAGTCAAGTTTGTGATTCAGAACTAATGAACTAAGCAAATCTTCACAGCAGTGTTCAAACATCTGTGTTCCAGTCTTCCAATATCTAGTGTCTTTCTAAAACAGTAGAGGTTGTTATGGTAGCGAAGGAAGCAGCTTTCGTATTATTACCCTTTATTTCAGAAGTACCGGTGGATGAGATGATGACTATTGTGTGATGTATTGTATACTGACTACTGATGTAACATCTGATGTAAAGGTCCAGCATTTACGCCTAATGCTTTGGATAAAAAAAATTTAAAAACACTTGAATTACTTTCATTTAATTTATTAACAATATTTGATGCATGTTTTTGTGCCTTGTAAAAATCACTAGTATCTACCATAGAGGAAATAAATGGCTAAGTCACATTAACTTAGTTATTTGAAAAAAATAAATACATTACAGTTCAGGATAAGGATAACACTAGCTACAGATATTCATAAACAATAATAACATAAACATAGCATAAATATAAACATTATTAACATAGTTAAGTTTTTACATACATCCCTACTCATTCATACAACTACTCAAACAATACAGAACAATATGTTCAACAGATTATTAAATACATACTTCCTATTAGGAAGAAGACAATAGTTTAAATAATCAGTAACGTTCCATACAGTCCATTTCTTTTTTACAGAGGATCAGTCTCAGTGTATTCAATCCACTGTACAGCAGGAGGACATCTGTGCGTGAGTACAGCCCTCTGTGAGAACAGATATAAAAACCTCAGTTAGTACCAGCTTTATTCTAAAGCACTGAACTGATTCACTGAATAAATTGTAAAACTAAGCTTGTCGAACACAACTGTTAACTGTTTGTTACTTCTTGAACAAACGTATTAATTCACTCACTTTTTTGCGGGTTGAAGTTGTGTTCCTCTATATCAGACTTTCAATGCTTGTGTATAATTGGGGAGGCACTTTGATGTCTGAGTTGCTGTAAAAAAAAAAAAAAACAACAAAAAAATAAATAAATAAAACAGAAAGACATAGTAGCTCACACATATGAAGATATCATATACAACAAAAGGTCAAGCTGTAACTCACCTTAAGTCAAACTTTTCAGCTGTAAGGAAAATACAAAATATTATTATTAACAGTTTCTGTTATTCACACTATTCACATTTACGTACCCTCAGATTTCTATTCATGTGCTATTAAAAATAATAATAATAGAATAATGACATTATTATGTAGCTCTATGTTCTCTATGTAGTGTTTATGTACTAGAAATATAAACAGGAAATCTGCTCACCTTTCTTCCTGAGTCTCTTCAGTAACCAGAGAACCAGAGCAAGGCTGGAGAAAGTAGAAGCTCCTGCTATGGCCAGGCCAGTCATCATGGGTGGACTCAACAGGGGCTCGGGAGGAGCTGGACAGGAAGAATGGAGATATTAAATATGGTCTCCAGAATTTATACTCTAAGTCTTTTTATCTCTTTTCAAACAGACAGCTACAGTTTCACTGCGTTACCTTGGCACTTGGCTACCTCTCCAGACCAGCTGCCAGTAAGGCTGCATGTCACCACCTCATCACCGAGCAGGCTGTAGCCGTTTAAACAGCTGAAGGAACAGGAAGTGCCCTCAGTGGCCTCTTCAGAGGAGCAATTCATGTGGCCGTTGTCTGGCTCCTGGAGGTGCGGACATGTCACTGCTGTGGAGAGGCAGCACAGAGGAGAAAACTTGAATTAACCTATTTAGAGAAGGACTGAGGTTGATTTTAAAGCATCATGACCTTCATATTCCAGTATTTAAATTTTACCCCTGAGAGTGGTTATGACATCCGTACGAGTTAATGTACCAAAAGAGGCATCATTTATTTTAACATCACCAGCTGGGGTTTGTTACTGTGCTTTTAAGAATTACATATGCAAATGATCTCTGTTCTAATTGGTTGAACTCTGTTATGCCTCATTCAAAATGCAGTCTAGACTGAAACACTCTTTGATATTTCATGATCAATAAACAGGGCTTAATGAGTGGAAAAATGGCTTTGTGTTATCATGAAATTAAATTTCAAACAGGCTTACTGATTATGTAAACCATAGGACCATAATTCACTGGTTTCCCAAGTATTGGACTTTTAGGTACCCATGTACAGAATAGCACTTGTGCAACCAACAGTCCCATGCAGAAGGCTCTTAGTGGTTCTTTATGCTAAATAAGTTAAAGTGCTTTGCTCCTACTTTGTTATATTCAAAATGATTAAATAAATTTCACTCTCAGCTGCAAGGTGTTTAAGAAATGCACCAGAAAGTCTTCTGCTATTCATAAACACCTTTAAAAAAAAAGGAACCATAACCTCCCTAAATAAGCTAAACACCTACCTCTGCAGCTTGGGATGGTGGTGTTCCATTCTCCAGTCTCTGTGCACTCGATACTCTCTGTCCCCTGGAGCTTAAAGCCGGCTTCACAGCTGACGTAGCAAGTTGAGTTGACTATGAGGTTGTCTCGGCTTCTGCTGCATTCAAAGTGTAGTTGAGCTTGCACATCTGGCAACTGACATCTGATCGCTGGGAAAATATATGTATACATAGGTGAGTATCCTGTTGGTACACTGACCTTGAATGAATTAATGAATTATTTAATTAATGAATTAATTAATGAACAATCAAGGTTATAAAGTTAAAAGGGTAGGAAAAGTTATAGTTCTGCTTCTAACCTTCACAGTAAGGCAGCTCCTGGCTCCACTGTGCAGACTCAGTGCAGGTCATTTCTGTTGCCCCTTGAAGGAGGAACCCATCATTACAGGTGAAGCTGCAGCTGCTGCCGTAACTATTACCACTGCAGATGGTTCTGCCATTCGCAAGGTCCTCAAGAGTTGCACAGTGAACAGCTGTGAGAAATTATAGATGAAGTCAGACTGATGTGCTTCTAGCACTGCTTTGTCCTTCCAAAATCACACTGCATACTTTTAGGCACTTGTTAATTGCAGCTTCTTACCTTCACAGATGGGCTGAGAGTCATTCCAGTGTCCAGTGGCTTCACACATCAGCTGGCTGGAGCTTGAGCCTGTTAGCGTGTATCCCTCCTTACAGGTAAATTTACAGGACGATGAATAGCTGAAATTTCCTTGTGCATGATCACACAACATGGATCCGTGGGAAGGCTCAATCAGCTTAGAGCACTGGACAACTGCAAAGAAAACGGCATATGAGTCAAGTGTTAATTCTTAACATGAAAACTTAAAAAAAATTAAAGCTTATAAAAGGTCAAGTTTTGCTTCATACTTTGACAGTAAGGAACCTCCTGGCTCCACTGTGCTGACTCGGTGCAGGTTATTTCTGCTGCCCCCTGAAGGTGGAATCCATCATTACAGCTGAAGCTGCAGGTGCTGTTGTAACGGTCACCACTGCAGATGATTATTCCATTTTCAGGCTTTTCAAGAATTGGGCAACGAACAGCTGTAAGACAGAAATGATAGATTAGTGCAGGTTGATGTGCGCTGAAAACCACTAAAACCAGCATATTTACATCATGTATATTTTCAGAATCTCACTCCATAATTTTAAATCCAATTTATTTGGTGTTTTTGGACGGAACATGTTAAGTTTTGTGTGCTTAAGAGCTTCGCTTAAGAATTTGAGAGCAGCAACTATACCTTTATATTATAGCGTGCTACGTTATAGCGTGCTATGTGCTAATACGTGCTAGGGTCCGTGTACTATGTACCTGTAAGGTGTTTGCCAATTTTAGTTTATTACCTTCACAGGTGGGCTGAGAGTCATTCCAGTGTCCAGTGGCTTTACACATCAGCTGACTGGAGCTTGAACTTGTTAGTGTGTATCCTTCCTTACAGGTAAACTCACAGGAGGACTGGTAGCCAAAGTGTCCTAGTGGATGACCACACTTCATAGAGCCGTGAAGAGGGTCTGTCAGATCTGAGCACTGGACAACTGAGAAACACAAAAATAGGCATATGGTTGAGTTAGACAATAAAAGTTAAAAAATCCAATGACAAATATGTCTGTAATATTTATATAGGTACCATACTGAATCTACTCACGTTTACATGTTGGTGGTTTGGTGGACCAGGTTGCTGAGGCTTTGCATAGTGTTGTAGGTAAGCCGATTACTTCATAGCCCTCATTGCAAGAGAACTCACATTGAGAATTGTACGAGAAATTGCCATTAGGGTGGACGCAGTTTATGCTGCCATGGTCAGGAGCAGACATGTCCTCTGCTTTGCATTTCATAACTGCAGACAGTGTTACAGGAGAAATCCGTTACAATCCAGCTAATAGTAAGAAGTATGTGGTCACAGAGCACAGCTACTATTGTCTGGGTTATAACTGGGGGACTGTATTTGTAGGTGGTTAATGGAAGTTAGTCTGGACATGTTCTGACAGCTTCCACGTACCATGCTCACACTTTTCTCCATAGAAGCCCTCAAAGCATTCACACGTGTGGTTGTTGATGGTCTCCACACATTCTCCATGGTGGCTGCAGGAGTCATCCTTGCAGGATGCTAAGAGACAGAAGGACTATTTATTTATCATTGAATATTTATCCTTTTTCACACACTAAAGTATTCTCTCTTGATTCTTCTAAAAGGTGCAAAGAAGGCTATGTGTTTCTAAAATGACCAGGGCTCTTTTATCTTCACATACCTGTGTAGCAAAGTGCAGTCTTCATTTTGGAGCAGGACTCATCGTTCCATTTGCCCTCGTCCTGTCCTCTTTTGATGTAGATCTCCACACAGTCTTCATTGTTCCGCCCGTTATTGGGCTCCCCTTTCGCCCAGTTCTCAGCCTCAGCTGTCAGCTTCTTGTTGGTGCCCACCCAGGTCCAGGTGTTGTTGATCTTTCGAATGCCGATCCAGTAGTACCCTTTCACTCTGGGAAGGATGCTGTTGAGGTGCTGGATTTCACCATGATTCTGGATGGCCACCATGTCCGTAAAGTGGTCCCTACACCACTGGCGAGCAATATTCCATTGCATGGTGGTGTTAGAGTAATGGTAGGACCATCCTTCTACAATGGTCCCCTGAAGTAGCACTATGTGAGGAAACATAAGCAGATGAGTTTGCTAAGACTTTCATTCTGGCACCTCAATGTAATCTGAACCGTATCCAGCATATGTTACAACTGTCAGTGGGTAAATGTATTGCTTACCTAAGAAGAGAAGGATGAAGGAGGTCAAAAACTGTGAGATGCATGCCTGTAAAATAAATTTTAGAGTTTTAGTAAAATTAATGTTCTATAGGCAAATTATTTAAATGGTCAGCACATTGAAGGTAAAACAGAATGGGAATTCATAGGAACTCCATTCCATGTACTTACCATTGTAACTGATGTAATCCTTTCACCGCTGTGTAATAGATCTGAGTACAGGTGTTTAGTCTCAGTCAATGAACTGTTTGGTTCTGAGCTCAGTGCTGTTGTGATGCCGTATTTAAATAGGTAGTAGCCCTCCAGCCAGGCTTACGTTTGTTCTTCCCGGAATATGACGTGGCATTGACCAGTAAGAGCTTTGGAATTTGGAAATTACCCTCCTCTGAGCCCCAAGAGAAGGAAGCTTTCTCCTTTTCTCACTTTCATTTTTTTTTCTGTGGACTATGGAAAGGAAGCAAACAGTCAGGAAGCTTCCCTCTCTTTATCTCAACATGGCAAAGAGCAAAGAGGTTTATCCGGATGTTTCAGTCCTATGTCTTAAAACGACCAGGGGAATTCTGGCTTCTGCAAAGGCAGAAGAAAAAGCCACCAAACAGGTGTATATGAAGTAAAAAATATATATTTATATTATACAATTTCTAATAAACACAGCAGGAAATTACAACTATTTCAACATATTTCATATAAAGCAGAAAATTAGACGGAAGCCTCAACAACTAAACACAAAGAATTTCAGTATTTAGTGTGTTCTGTCTTTGCATGTGTTACAGTGTTCATTTCTTCCAGTAGACTTGCTTTCAGTCAGTCAAAGAAATTTTCCCCCACCTTCAAAACTGCATTTTCTGCTTTTTATAATCCAAATAACCCAAAACGTAATGATGTTGAGGTCTAGACATAATCATTTTTGTTCTAGCTTTGGAAACTGAATTTATGTAATTGTTGCTGGTGTAGTTCATCAGTTGGTTTAGATATTGTTATATTGTTTATGTGAATTAATAATAGAATGAATTTGTTGCTTGCAAACTCGCACCCAGTTAAAATGGGGAATGATGCCACAATGTACAATAAATTTAGTCATAACAGATGAAATGTTCCCAATAACAGTCGAATTACACTCTGTTTGAGATTGTAATGTCAAATATAACAGAGTATGTAATAGTTTTACTTTATCCCATTGTCCAGCTTTCTAAAGCAGGTAGAGCTGCTGTATTATTCCCACTAAGGATTAATTAATTACAATTTATTGAATCCTTTACTCTCCAGATGAGTATCAGGTTACACCATAACGTTTATAGCACCAATAAGGGCTCAGAATGTAAACTAGGACAGATGATGTTTAGATAGATATGTTTAAAACTTCTACTGCGTAGGGAGTAATTACTATGTAAGGCAACCAGCTATGAGAAGCTAACGCTATAGTGACTACAGATCAATTGTTTTTGCTCATATTAACTGTCAGAAGAAAAATATCTGGATCTGAAAAAAAGGTTTATTTGATTCTCCACACACTTCACACGACCAGTATATTGGTTTATTGCAGCTATTAAGCTAACTGACCAATAGTTAGATGCTTTACCAGGAAAGGCCGTTAATCACAGTGATTATGTTAATTCATGCTGTCTTTTAAGTAGGTACTAACATTATAACTATGAGTTTGGGTTTGGGTTTTGCAGTGTGCAAAATGGAGACATGACCTCAGTGGTTTATTACCCCAGCTGGCCTTTTCTATTTAAACATATCATATATTAACATATTTGCAATAAAAAATTATTATACACTTAGTTAAAAACCCAGAAATTAGGAAGAAAGCAAAATATGTAAAAGAGTAATAACGGTGATGTATCATGTGTAATGAATTATTCTAGAAAAATAGTCCAGAACTCCCAGAATTTCCACAGCCCTGAATACGCCTAGTAAGACTATTTTTTGCACCTCTGCTTGCTGACACAGCCTGACACCAGTTTCCTGTTGAGCTGTAAACTAAATGGTCTCTAGGGGGACATGGAGCAAGTCTAGGATGTGACACAATACTACTGACCACTCTATCGGCGCCAGTCTTGTCGCTTGCGGTGAGCAGAGAACATTCCACATTCCCTATTCCATAAATAAAACATTAGGAATTTGTACATATCATATCAGTCTACAATTACAGACCGTAGTCCATCTGTTTCTCTGTTACAGATCAGTGTCACTGCAGTGTTAAGAATGATCCACCGCTCACATAATACCTGCTTTGTTGTGGTCCTGAGGTGTCCCGACTACTAAAGAGCAGGGTAAAAGGGGATAATAAAATATATAGAGAATCTGATGGACTACAATCTGTATTTGTAGAAGCACAAAGCATAGTAAGTGGTGCAGATAAAATGGACAGTGAGTATAAAAATAAGAAGGTGGTTTTAATATTATGGCTGTTGAGTGTATACAATTTAAATAAAAGAAACAACAAAAATGTCTTTTTTAAGGGGTAGAAATCTTTTGAGCTAATTTAAGAACAAAGTGCCATTTTTATTTGCATTGAATAATACATTACGCTGTACAATACATGTAAGCATACACATTCCAACCCAAGGAAATACCTAAAAACTAAAATAATTATACCATCCAGAGAATTTAAGTTGCTGGGTTAATGTTATGAACAGTGAGCTCTTGGTTTATTGATTTGAACAGGGCAGCATTATTTTTCTTTGTGTCAGGCTTTCTTCTATGTTGCTGTTTTCTAAATGCAACTTTAAGAAAGGAAGCATGTTGTGAAGGTGTGTTATGTACCGGAATGAAAAGCAGGATATCAGTGCAATTAGCAGAGTACAGGTACTGCTGCTCCTGAAAGGACCCCATGGGATTTTCATGGGACGTGTGGCACGTCAAGCATGTCAAACAGTTGTTCCTACGGATAATGTACGGATACGGAAGCAGAATTAAAATAGAGAAATACTACTACATTAAAACAACATGTCAAGTGACTGCACAAGTATTGACTTGATATTTTTTCTTTATATGTAGGTGTAGTTCCCACTTGTTCCATTCAGTTAGTGTCCTCCAGATAGGCTTTCGGAGTTACCGAGAGGTTTGCCAAATAGGGATTTTCTTGCTGCTCACTGTAGTATATGGATCAGTGGCCTGTAATTACTCCTGTTAGCTAACATCTGAGATAAGAACTAATGTTATGAAGTGCAGATATAAACCCAAGTTCAGATAATGTTTAACTTCATAGTGTGAGATCTACTTGATACTTGAGGATACAATTTAAAAATATGGCAAATGATTTTCAGTACAAGTTCCATTTGCTGATATACTGCAAACGGGCAGGTAAAGTGAGCTCAGGCATGTGGTTTTGACACTTTTTTTTGGTCAGAGTGTTTGTAAATGGGCCACACCAGCTTACAGTCTTTCTTATTTTCTATTCACCTTTTGATGCCGGAGAGTAGCACAGAGGCTGTGTGTCCCATATCCATTTTGTACATTAAACACGTATCTTTTAGCAAATGATTTTTAGTATGTGTTGGGCAGCAAGTTGCATTTGCCGAGGTACTGCAAACTCGGCATTTGGTATTGAAGATGATGAACCATAGATGGCTTATATAAAATGGCTTAGAAATACATTAGAGATACACATAGGCCACATTTTGTGTTTTATTCCCCCCTACATGTTAAACTTAGCAAACAAACAGAAACTTTGCACTATTATTTGCAGAAAGTGGTATATGTACTGTGGTTTTAGACCCTGCAGAGACACATTAGCTTTTACTTAGAAAATCCACAAAATGTGTAATTTGACCAAAGGCACCCAAACTATTACATATGATTGTGTAAACCTCGGTTTTGGTGTGTTGTGAAGTATTCCGAACACAACCTTGTTACCGTCTTCAGAGGGATAGGAAGGGAGTCGGGTTACAATGAGTTCGTAGCGTTTATTCAACCAAACGGCTCTGGCAGTACAACGACACAAGTTGAGCCTCTCCATGCTCTAATCTCTCACTATATACTGTATATATTCTTTTGGTTCCCCCTTAAACTTGTCACTCAAGAAACCATACATAGAAACTGAAATACTGATGTAACTAAAATAGACAAGCAACTTTCTTTATTTTTCCATAGCCGTCCAGAAAATAACAGAATAAATGCTTAAACAAAAACACATACAACAATTAAATGAACTTAGCTCCTACAATTGCATACACACTTATCCTGACACCACTACAACACTGACGGACCCACATTTCAACTACTTAAATATGTTATGTTACATCTTATGAAAAGCCTGCAGAGTTAAAGTTGGCTCCTTTAAAGTGGCTTCCTGAACAGCATGGATTATCAGTGACAGCAAATTAATTATTAACAACGCAGCTGAGATCTATTTTAACAAAGTAATACACAAACAAACACAAAAAGTTAAATCACAAAGCCCTTGAGTTCAGTATATGTTTTTTGCTGAAGGGGGGTGGGAATAAAGGTCTTCTCAGGTGAAGACTGTCGTGCCATTGCATTTGCTTCATCATCAGTTTTGACATGCCCTAAATGACATGTTTTTGACTGACCTTTGGCGGTAGTGTTTGTACAGCGCCACACCAGCTTCCTCTCATTCTTATTCTCAATTCACCTTTTGGCAACAGAGAGTAAAAGAAGCTGTGTGTTACACAGTAATTTATCTGGACATCGAACATGTATCTTTAAGCAGGTGAGATTCGGTATGAGTTGTGGTGTAAGTTTAATTTGTCTAAACATTGCAAACTTACAGGTAAAGTGAGTTCAGGCTCGCGGTTTCGAAGCTAATGAAACATAGACGGCACGATATAGGATATAGAGCTGCTAATAATATGCATGGAAGGATGAACAGATTCAATGTACTGTCTTATTGTATAAGATTGTCTTGAGGCAGAATTTTCTTTTACTGGAATAGGTATAGGGGCTTTCAGCATTTTGCTTTAACCTGGAAAGTGGGGATTTTTAATATAGGTTGTTAATATAGCATGAACAATAGTGTGTCGGAAGGAGTCTATCAGGTGCTGATTACCTTCCGGAAAGTCTATTATTCCACTTCTCTGGGGAAAGTTTAGTGAGGACTGAAGGGAAGGGAGAGGAAGGGCAGAAGAAAAAGAGGAAGACAGAAATCCTAACTCACTCAAATAGCACAAAGTTCAACAGTTCAGTATGACTAAGTCTGATCTTTTAGGGTCATTTCCCCTCAGGTTCCAACATGGAGATTTACTGTACCTTAATCAAGGCTTTAATAATCCAAATAAATAGACACATAATACCAGAGAACTGAGGACAGAACCTTCATAACTAACTTTAAAGGCTTTTTTATTAAAATAAATTGCCAGTGGTCTTTTTATGGATAAGATTTCATTATGTGGATTGGATACAGTCTAGCAGCAGAAACAAATTATGACTTTAGAGGTATATATATATCACTCTACAATAGAATTTCAGAAAGTACACTGTAACAATGGAAGTGCTAACTGTGAACAGACATAAATGTGCATTTCTGGCTAACTTGCTGTCTGTGAAGTCGTGCCAGTTCGAGGTGAGCCAATCCCAGAACTCACTGGGCGGAAGGCAGGAAAACCTGGGCAGGTGGCCAATCCACAACAGGGTTAAACTGGAACTGTTCTTGTGTGTTTTTGCATTGTTTGTGTTTTTGCCTGACATCATCTTCCACTGCTCAAGTTGCATTCCATTACTCAAGAACATACCGTCATCATCAAAAGAACAGTTGCACAAATAGTTGCATCCAGATGGAATTTGGAGGTTAGGTTTGAAATCGCAAGACATGCAGAAGTTTCATACTTAGACGTGCATGTGGCATAAGCAAGGACAGGCCTTATTGTTGTACCTGACTGAACCAACAGCCATGATTGCAGATATTCAGTAAGTAGTGATGCCCCCCATGAGTCACCCTGTTAGCGCCAGCACCATGGAAAGATGGCTGCACATCACAGGACTACATGTACACAGACCGTTGCGATGATTGCCCTTAACACCACGTCAATGTTGCCAAAGACTACAACCTTTCGTGCCTTTTGTCTCGGTGGAGACGTGCTGAGAGGTCTGGCATATTGTATTAGTACATACTGAGACACACTACTTCTGTATACTTAGCTTAATAAATATTGCCCATATCAGTCAAATTTATAATTATGTATTATTCAAATACCATTCCTTCCTACACTTCCCTCTGGGTGCAACTATTCTTTTGATAATGAATGTATGTACCAAAGGTAACTGAACATGTTCCTGCTCCAGCCCGAAAACCAAGTATGCACTGGTCACTGGCTGATAAGAACGTATGGGTATACAAACCCACAGCTGTACATTTTAAAGTTTTCTTTTTTAAGTAAGCAGTGTCATAAAATGTACTGTAGAAATAAAGTGAGGTAAGAACATTTAATTTGTGAAATATTTGGTTTATTATTTCATATAATACCTAATATGAAAACTTCAGGAAAAGCATCTGGTTAAAGCCAGACATACACAGTTCAATTGGCAAAGAAGCTAAAATTCTGTCCGTTCTGACCAAATCAGGCTTAAAATTGGGCTAACATCACACAGTTAGCTGCACTAATTTTACTACCCTGTGCACTGAAACTACAAAGACAATGTAAAAGAACAGTCTTAGTATAGGAGATTAGTTAATTGACTGTTGAATTCAACCCTCTTAGACATCTCATATAGGTCCAAAGAGAAATCAAGGAGAGTTTACAGATGCCTGGTCAAACCTACAAATGAGAGTGTGATATCTTGTGTGTGTTAACATGACCACGATACCTGTGGCCAGAGCTTAAGGCAGCTGTCTCAATGACCTTCTGGTCATTCCTACCTTTTTTTTTCTTCTCCTAAACGAACTAAGAGTATTATGGGACGTGTATAGTGGTACAGGATACATTTACACCGCCTTCATGAAACAGTCAAACAGAGCCACCACAGCAGATGTCCTGATATGACTGTCTGCCCTCCTGCCTCAGAATACAGTACAAGTAGGCAACATGTATGACATTTTAGACACAGCCACTGTCAGGATTCTGCCAGCTGTGTTCTGATTGGTTTTAAGCACTTTCGCATATGCACTGTCTGGCCAAAAAAAAAAGGTCACACACACTAATATTTTGTTGCCTTTAACTTTGATTATGGGATGCATATGCTTTGGCATCGTTTCCACGAGCTTCTGCAATGTCACAACCTTTATTTCTGTACAGAGTTGCATTAATTTTACTCCAAGATCTGGTATTAATGATGGTAGATTTGGGTGAAGGCGCAAAGTCTTCTCCAGCATATAGATTCTCTATTGGGTTAAAGTCTGGACTCTGTGGTGGCCAATCCATGTGGCTCATGCTTCCTGAACCACTCTTTCACAATTTGAGCCTGAGCCAGTTAACCTCCGACAAGTGATTTTCTTAAGGCTACACAGCTGTTTAGTCTAAATCCATGTGTGGAAATACTTACTTTCACTATTAAATATATCCCTGAGTTCTATTGCTGTTTTTCTACGATTTGATTTTACCAAACATATCACCAACCCGATCACTGTTTCCCCACTGTCCTTCCACTTTTTAATAATGCAGTGAACAGTTCTTAACCAGATTTTAGTAGATTCAGCAATCTCCTTAGTTTTCTCCGTTTAACGCATGCCAACAATTTGACCCTTCTGAAAGGATGAGTTTTTGACATGATTGTTTAACAAATTAGAAACTACTCACTGCATCAGTTAGGGTTAAATAACTTGCCAGGTGAAACATAATCACCCATGCAGTAATTATCCAATGGTATGCTCATATTTACATAATTACTAAATCCATGTGTTGTTTTTTTTTTTTTTTTTGGCCAGGCAGTGTACATACAGAATTTATTTATTAATTCATTTATTTATTTATTTATTTATTTATTTATTTATTTATTTATTTACTTATTTACTTATTTATTTATTTATTCATTCATTCTGTGCACATCGTTTCATATACAGAGCAGTTCCTATTTGCATAATTATTAACAAAATAAAAGCTTTGATGACAATGTTGTTGTTCTTTCGAAGTTCAAAGTTGTGTTTCCCGTGGGACCGTTTATGTAGTGACGCCTTCATATGTTATCAGATTGGGCGGTTTCCCACCAAATTTGGCAGATTTTAGTTGTATTTGGCGGGTGCACAAAATTCTGACCTTCTATTGTTTCTTATAATTTGTGGGTTTTGCATTTGGGCGGGTTCTCAACATTTCTGGCTGGAAATACTTCAAGAAATCTGACAACCCCACCTCCTCGTAAACGTCATGCCAAATAGCAGGATTTTGGCGGAGCCGGAGAGGTCGCTACGCGCGCCCACTGAAATATCAGCCAGAGAGTCCTGTGAAGACATGGCAGACAGTTTGAGCAAAGTGCCCGACGTTGAGATTGATCCTGAGGGGAAGTTTAAATACATTTTAGTGAGGGTAAAAGTTAAAGGCGGGACGGATCATAAAGACATAGTGAGGGGCACGAAGAGTGCCGAGTACCACAGTAAGTGTGCGGGGCGGCTGAGCTGCACCGCCTGCCTCCGTGTTGGGTAGCTTAGCTTCGGCTAACTTAGGTTAGCCTCGCTTCCTTCTACCATTCCTGACACAGCGGCTCTATTTTTAACCCAGGCAAACCAACCAATGCCAAATAAGTTTGGAGTACTCTCGAATATTTGTGGCTTGGACCGTTTGACTGCTTTTTAGTCCGAAAAGTTTTGGGTAAACCGCATTTTGTCATCAAGGCTAAAGCAGGACACAGCAGGGTAAACTCAGTGGCCAGGCACTGCAGCTGATTTCACCTGTCATAATGTTTACAGAGTCAAGACTGCCTAATCATGCCGTTTGCCTCTGACATCAACATATACAGTAATTCTCTAAGGTTAAATATCAAGGATTTCCACCAATTGTCCAAAACGTCTCCGTAATCAGACTGATAGGATATAAACGGTGTATTTCAGAGGTGTGTGGTCTGAAGTGGTATATCCTAGAGAAACCTGATTAGAATGCTTTCCTACAGTGGTAATAGACAAAAGATGTCTGAAGAGCTCAGTTCCTCTGAAACCTGCCTCCCAGAAAATGATTACATGAAGTGGTTACATATGTGTTGCTTGAGAAACTGTTTTATTTTTAATTAGAGATATTATTTTAAGGTAGTTTTAAGAAAAGATTTTGGCCTAAAACATTTTTTTAAGTCATAGAAAATTAAGATTAATTGTGGTTAGGTGCAGACGAGGTGTGGTGAGGCAAAATGGTACCTGGAAAAAATGTAATTTACTGCTATTAAGATTATATATAAAAACTTTGCATTGTAGACATTGTGACCTTTTGGTTTCTGTCACCACCATCGTGAAGAAGTCTGAGTTTCTTTATAATGTGCCATTTGTCATCGTCTTAAGCTGATTGACTTTGTTTCAGTTCCAGTCGTAAACATCATCCGAGTTTCCTTTTAAATGTTTTGGGACGGTTTAATTTAATGGTCTGATTTTTGTCTTCTTAGACCATATCTTTGAAAAGGTGAACCCTGCGATGGAGGCTCTAGGACTGGAGAGTAGTTGCCTTGGTGGAGGCAAGATCGAGCACAACAGCAAAGAGAAGAAACTGCGAGTGTTTGGAGAATCTACGGTAACTACACATTTCACTAATCTCAAAACAGCTCATATTTGTTTATTGTTATTTCTTTGTAATTCTCCAGCTTTGTCATAGTGCGTGAGGTGTAGATTTCCAGACCTGAAACTGGGAGGCCGTTCAATAAAAACAATCTTACATTTTTAGGGCTATGGGAAGGCTGACCATGCTGTCACAGTGGAAAAGCTGAAAGCTGTCTTTGAAGATTATGAGATTACTATGGAATAAAAAGAAAACTGTGAGATCCTGACTTTTCAGATACCATATTCGGCAGCCGTGATATATTTGCATGTGTTCACCGCTCGTAATGTTCAGTTTCCATAGAAAGTCTATTTATGCCAAAAATATAATGACTATGACTATATAATGACTTCAATAAATACATACATATTTTGTCAACATGTATTATAGTTGCAATATGTCCAGTAGTTCTGTTCTGATATTTTAAGAGTGTGAGATGATTCTTTCCATATGGGAAGTAAGCTTGTTTCTTTTTGATAAAAAAAGAACTGTTCTTTTTAGAAATATGTTAACCTAAGGTGCAGAGGGATTTCTTTTTTGATTTACTGTTGCCACATATTTTTAGAGTCTAGAGGTCTCTGTGGGTGCAGATGGGTGTTTGAAAAACTACCATTGCTGACTACACCAATGTACACTACACAAGCTTATATTTCCTTTTACTGTTTTCCATTTTTATAAAAATCATATGTCATAGAACTTTTAATATTTAACCACTTGTCATGAAGTATGAGGTTTAGTTTAGTTTGAATCATTACAAGTAGAGGTATCTACTTGTTAGCCAAATAGCTCCACTTCAGATATTGGAATAAATTTAATATATGTGTGTTTATTAATATTTGATCACCAGCTGAACAGTATTTATAGATTAATATTAGTAAGTATACATCTATGTAGGTGTTTCTTAAAATTGTCTAATTTCCCCCCTCAGGATACCTGTATGTTTGGGATTTTTCTCCAGCTTCTACTTTTTGCCATGCCTTACATTTCCCTCAGCACTCTCTGGTATGAAACAGTATTCCTAGTCACTTCTATGATTGCAAATTGGCCTGGCCGTAAGGCAGCAAACCAGTTCTTCAGATTACATGCTGTCTTTGTTTTTTGCCAAATGTGTCTTCTGGTACTGTGAACAAACAACTCTGACTTATCTGTCCACAGTATTGTGTTTTATCCTCTTTTGGGTTATACTTTTTTGTGGATCCTTGTAAATTAAGCCAATAAGGTTAAGCAATCTTTTTATAAATTAACATGAACCCCTCATAATGGATGTCCTGCGGAATTTATTACAAATTATGCTTTCTAATTGGGATTGGGACTTGCAGCCCCTGTAATGTACTGTTAGGTAGTGCATTCAGTAGCTCTATTAATATGCATGTTTCATTTTTGCATTTGGAAGCTGTGGCTTAAAATGTGGGAAAAATATCATTTCCATGATTCCATGAATTCCTGAGTTTTGTAAGATCATATTAGTGAAAAAATGTATCTTTTGAGATCTAAATTTGTGTGTTATGATTTCCCCATGTCAGAACCATACTATTTTTGCTGTATTAAATTTGGCTTAAATGTTTAAAAAAAAGTTTATTCACAGAAACAGTTGCTTAACTCGAGCCCAGATAAGAAGGAGCCTTGGCCGTAATGGATATTTAGTTTTCTCTTTTTCCTTCCTGCTACAAGCGTCATGGCTACTTGGAACAATGGAAGAGTATTCTGAAAGTGATGGCCAGCAGCTCCCAGCGATGTTATCATTATGGCTATTTTCAAGTGATATTTTCTTTTCTCATAACACAAGGATTACCATTACCAGTCCACTTAAAAAGCACTTAACACGTGAAATGATTGTTTTAACAGTTGCTTTTGTGAGGTTGAATGTTTTTGGATTTATGCCTAGGCAAGCACAAAGAACATATGGACCGAAAGAAATAAGGCATTTCATTAATGGGCATAGATAAAATACGCCTAATAATAGACTAATAAAGTTAAAAAGCTTTTTTAGTGTCTAAAAGCTTCCAGATCTCTTTAATTATTACTGCTACCTTCCTGCTCACAGTGGAAGCAGCAAGTTCTTCCTCAAGCCAACTTTCTTGCATGCATATCTTGTATTCTGGTAAGTCCATTGGTAGTCTCCGGAAACTTTTAAGATGCATTCCAGAGGACCAGAGGAAACCCCTGTGTGAGAATCTGTGTTGGCTTCCAGTCCATCTCCTCCCTCACCTACGGGAATCTAGGAGTCTTTTTTGATCAAAGTGAGTGAGGAAGTCATGTGATCTGATAACTTGCAGTAAAGAGACCAGAGTTATGTTGCCTGATGCTGATGTGGATATTGTAATTTCAATTTAGACTCCATTAGCTGAGTTGCAACAATGCTTTTTTGGCTGATTGAAAAAAAATAAATAGCTGGGACGTTTACTGTTCACTGTTAAAAGAAATGAGTATTGTAATAATACTGTATTGCACTGTTCCACATAGGCCTTACTGGTTGTAACACTTGAAAGTGCATTTAGGAAACCAGTAAGAGATAATGAGCAATTGTGTGTAAGAGTACTGATGGCTGTGAAGGACCCAATAAATACTACTATATAAACAATAGTTTGCTATGATAAGATCTCAGCATTGTCCCAGTGTTGTCGCTGTTTTGGTCCCAGGCCAGGCCTGAGGCTTATTCACAATGTACTTGAAGAATGGCTTTTACTAAGATCTGTTCATTTTATATAATGTATTTGATTGTTTGCTGAAAGTGGTGCTGTTTCCTCCAGAACTATTGGTACTATTTACAAAACAAAACATTGAGCAAGAACAGATTTATTTAAGAAAGTTTATTTACTTTAAATTATGTTGCTTGCTGAATGTTCACATTTCAAACAAAATTATGTTTAAAGTTACTATGCCATAAAGGTTTATTTAATAACTACTTTATGGATTATGTCATGATAAACAATACGATGACGAGGTTTTAATGTAGGTTACATTGATCAGCTGGCAAGCTAAATCATTCTCTATAGCTGAACAGGTCTTAAGTGTCTTTGATGTGTTCTATGTTTATAGCGGTTTTCTAGCGAAGTAAGCCTGCTTTTCTGAGATGATGTTTGGAACCTAAACACGCAAATCTTGCCACAAAACCATTTCAATTAAAAACAGGATTTTATTGGAAGGGTGGCTGGTCTAAATTCTCCAGCGTTTATAAAATAAAAAAGTTCAGTGTGAAGGCGCTGGCCCAAAAATTTAGAAGAACTTTGCTCTGACTTTACATCTGCAATTGGCAGTTGATGAGGTAAATGTAATCAGGAGTTGATTCGGGTGAGCTTGAGTAAGGACTAAGCAGGAGTCTAGCTTTCCTTGGCTGGAGTTCCCCACCATGGATCTGTTTCTCAGCAGGGTTCTCAATTCCAGCCTCAGAGAGTACATCCTGTGAAAGTTTTTGTGTTGTTTCTTATCTAGAACAAGTGCTTATTACCTCCTTAACAAGCTTTATTAAAGTGTAAAAATGTGCAGAGCCTGGTGTCCACGTGACTCTGAAAACCACTGCTGCAGACCAACAAAAATTCTAATCAAGTTTGAATAATAATTTAATAATATTTAATAAAAATAAAAATGACATCATTATGCCACATGTAACCTAATCCTGAGTGGAAGAGATGAGAATAAAGATTAAATTGTAAATAAATAAATTGAAAATTAGATTTCCAGACACTATACAATATACAATATACAAATACTTCACAATAAAAGGCTGAATATACAAACTTTTTCTGACCAATCACACATGTATCTGCTTTTAATGATAGCTGCCATAGTAGTTATATCTTAAACATATTAATGAAAATTTTAAGGGTAATTTTAACAGCTTTTAACATTTTTTAATCTGTTTTTTCTTCACATTCTATTGAGAATTCTACAGAAGAACAAAAAGGGTTGCATGTATTATTTTCACAGATTTAAATGAGTATAGATAGGGCTGATGCATCCCAATAGAAAATACACTATAAACGATTGTTATATGATTTTGATAATTATGATTATGTATATGTTACAATTAATGCCTTGGGTTTAGATCATGATATAATCCTTGAGAAGAGCTGAATAATTAATGTTTTTTAAAAACTTTCTTTTAATATTTTGGGACCCTTTGAACAAGTTCAGTAAATTGTTCCATGTGTGAGTAATAGTGTTTATTCTGTTTAATGTCCTTATTTCACTGTGAATTTAATTTGAACTTCCTTTGATTGTTTCTAGTAAAATTCCACTATGCCTTACTGCCATGTCTGTGCCCCCAGGCCTGGGTGAGGAGTTGAGCGCAGCTTCCATGGATGGTGTGCTGACCCAGCTTTAACTCAAGAGTATGTGTGCTTCAGTACATAGTGACTCCGCCATCACCTCTCAGCATGTGACAGGGAATTTTTGTTAGACAGTTGACATGATCTAATTTCAGTTGGGTCAGAAAGTGGAGTGAATGCCATCACACAGTTATTTTGCTGATAGATGTTCTTTCAGACAGGCCTGTCAAATTAATGAGATGCTATGCCCCCCGAGTCAAGGGCCCAGTTACCTAACTCTGTGCATGGGGATGTGTATGCGCCTGTTTTAGTCCTAAATGTACTCAGAATAAGAATAAATGACACTGAGGTGACAAGTGAGGAAACTTTTTGTTCCTTGCACTTTACTCTGCATATGCAGCTAATTTGGATTAAATAGCAGGAAAAGCCAGTGGAGCTTTTAGGTTACTGAGGTTATGGTACAGGTCACTTGTAGGTATAAGCATAATATACTCTGCTACAACAAAACCAATCACAGCGGACATCCTCACCAATACCCGTGTGTGATTGTGTGTGGGTGCACAGAGACTCTGAACTTCATTGACCTGCCAGGGCAAAGGTTAAATATACATCCTGTTCTATCTCGACTCTCTCTTTTGTCTGCATGTGCCAGGCTGCTGATTGTTTTGGTGACGACTGTAGAACTCGATGTAAGGGACCTTGCAGATGGTAACTGATGGTTGGGCCTTTTATAGGGAATATAGTGAGTTACTTTTGTTACATTACTATTATGTTAGATGTGACATGATGTGACTGTCCAGTTAATTTAATAAATGGACTTTCCTTTTGATCTTATCCTCTTGGAGATCAACCTTTCTGCCAAGATTGGCTCCATCACGGAAGTCTGAAACCCAAAATATGTCATCCAGCTTGTAACGGCTCTCCAAAAACCATTAAATATATTTATATTTTTTCTCACTCCCAATATTCTTTCTTCATTTTCGCACCTCTCCAGGCCTTTTGAGGCAGCTGCGATGGGCCACCCCATTGCGTTTGCCAGGGATGATGCTCCACAACCAGGCTCAGGGCAAGGTCAGCCTGCACCAACATGCTTGTGTGCACCTGTGTGACAGCACTGCCTGCTCAACACTTTCCCCCACTGGTCAGTATCCTGCACTACAAGCGCTGATCTGGTGCGTTTTGAGTGAGATGAGTCTTCTGTTTGTAATGATGCTCCAAGCACAAATTTTCACAGATACCAGTCCACGTTTTCACACTGACATACAAAAAGTCATGGGATAGCTATATGAAAATTGATTATGAAGTGGCGTTATCTCAGGGGACGTGTTCATGGGAAGGCAACTTGGCAGAAAGCGAGGGGCTCCTGCTCTGAATATGGATGTGATTTCTGCCAGAGTATATTCGCATATCCTGCGGGTCAGTGCCTTGTTCCAGGTGATACAGGAGCAAAAGACCCACCAGAATGCCTCTGTTAACACCAAATACCACACACAGCACTTCACTGGGGCTTGTGAGGTTGCTAACTGGACCCTGGAGAACGGGCAACATGACTTGTGGTTTAATGAGTAACAGTACCAGTTGTTTTAGGCTGATGGCAGGGTTTGTGTGTGTTGCAGACCCCATGAACCATGGGTCGCAGTCAACAAGGCAGTGTGCGGGCTGGTGGTGTTTTTCCATACTGGCATGGGGTGTGTTTTTATGGCAAGGGTTGGGTCCACTGGTCCGCCTAAACAGCCCTTTATTGTAGCCCTTTATTGACTTTGTGTCCCGACACAAAGATGGGATATTCCTGCAGGATAATTCTCCATGACAGTAACTTTGGCCATAAATAAACAAATAAATAAACAAAATTACCAAGTTAACAAATCTCAAGTGGTACAAAATGTTACTAATGATTTAATAATATTTATTATTTAAAATCTGTCTACACTAGTGTTTTAAGTTACTATGGGTGTTTAGCACAGTTTGTTTATTAATCTTCAGACTTCACCCATTAACTGTTAATAGGACTTGGCTGCAACAAGCAATGCTATAAAATAAAAATAAAAAATAAAAGGATTAGTAGAATAAATGCAGTTTATACAAATGTTTGTATAGCAGTTTGATAATATAATACGCTGCTAAATGTGAATTTTCTCTCTCTCTCTAAATCTCATTCTCTTGGTCTTGTTCTCTCTGTTTCTAGAAATCTGTTTGGAGAAGGACCGGAGTGGTTGCTGTTTTTGTCACTGGCACCCTGTAGTATCTTACCTGTAGAGCATTACTGTCCTCTCCTCACAATGCCTCTGGCCTAAAACAATTTTACATTTTATTTAAGCAAAATTGAGTGATTTAACAAAATGTCAAGTTCCATTACATTTAAGTAAAGTGCAGTGGTCTGCAAATGCTTGCACACACATTTTTAGAACAGCATTTCAGCATTTACAACGTATCGATTGTACATATTTCACTATCTAAAGTCCATAACAGGTCATGGAGTCTGGAGTTCTTTGTGTATATTAATCGCAAGGCCAAAAAACAATATTAAATGCCCGTGATCCCTGTGATGGTACCGCATAAACTGACATGCTTCTGTATTTACTACAACCACATGGGATTGGAAATACTTTGGAATGCAAGTTGAGACTTTCGCATGCAAACAGAAGCCATGTATCAACAACATCTGCCAAAATTAAAACCCCTCTGAATTGGACCGACAAAGTGGAAACGTGTCGTGGTCTGATGAGTCTATCTTTCAGTTAGTTGTTGGAAATGTTGAATGTTATGTTTCTCAGGCCAACAGGAAAAGGGCCATACCAATTATTACCAGCTTAAAAGCCAGAATCAGTCATGGTATTAGTGTTGGTGGGTAGCTAGAACATCAGTGAAAACACTGCTAGCACAGTACATGCATGTTTTAAAGCAGGTTTTGTGCTGTGATGTACACAGCATCCCTTTATAGTTAATTACTAGGAATATTGACTGTTTTGTCTTTGAAAGGGTTACCAAATCATTGATGTCTGTCTTTTTAATTAAAGTATCCTGACATTGTTTTGTAATAAATACTGTATTATGATTTTTTTATTGTTAAAAATAAATCAATAAAAATAACCAGGTATTTACTATAGATGTATATAGTAAAACTAATTACCGAAAACAAACGTTAACAGGATTTGTCCTGACATATTAACAAACCCCTTTAAGTACAGCTACAAAGCACCCACTTACTTAACATAGCTATTTATATTAGCCTTAACATAATAACCGAAACCATTATGCCAGCTCAAACAGACATTTTATCCCATACCATATGCTCTGTTAGGGTCAGATAAAACATTGTCACTGACATGAGCTGATAAACACCTAACAAAAAAGTACAACAAAACAGTCAAAAAGCAATGTTAGACAAGAAGACAAGGTAAATCAAGCAACATCCCTCAGTGATAATAGCATTTTGCTAGTGGAGTGAGTTGAGGCTGTGCAGACCAGTGAGCTAATAAGTAATACATTTGCTTTCATTGTGTCCTGACATAATCTCACATTGTGCGTCCCTTGACCTGACAATTTGTCACAGTGGGGGGCGCCCTTTATGGGTTGTGTCCTGCAAGTGGTTGTGGGACCTGGAAGAAGTGCGGTCTGCACGAGTGGTTTTCACCTTCACCTTTATTTACACACCAACAAAGACAATAATTTACATATTTACAAGTACGCGCACACACATTTGGAGAAAAATAAAACGAAAGTAATATTCTCTACTAACTAGAGGTGTTAAGATTGGATGACTGCAAAGTCATATGGATCTTGCTCCATTCACTGTACTGATTTGAGTGGTTTGTGGTTTGGCCCCCCCCTGGCTAAACCATTGGTGGCCTGAGGTGATATTGAAGTTCACACAATTAGTTTACTCTGTCCCAGCTTGGATTCACCAACCTAGGTAGGTAAAGCGAAGGTGAACCATTCAGTTCCCTTTTGACCCTTACCTATACACAGTTCATCAGTTTACAGGTAAGTATAAACACAGTTTGGTTACTCTGTGACGTGTATGGAACCTTACATCATTACAGGGACCTTGGAGCATAAAACAAGTGACACATGCCATTTCATCAGTTCATCGAGCCATTTCAGATAAGACATGGACTGTAAACACATTTAATGCCCGGCATGGTGATATGTTTTTGGCTACAATGATTCGTTGGAAGTTCTTACTTGCCCATTATCTAAACCCAGTGGTTCTTCTGGGTTCTAGGGTTTTGGCCTTGATAGATTGTTGGACTGCCCCAAATAAAAAAAAATAAAAATTGTAAGTGTACCATCATATCATTGTGCCTTTTATTTTATAAACCCTCCTTCCCAACATCGCTATAGGCATATATCTATAGGCATATATGTATCTGTTTGTCAAACTGACATCCAGCACGTTCAGCTTGGTGTGCATCTTGCAAGTTCAACATGATTAACCCTATGGTTGCATGGAGAGTAGAATGGACATCAACATCACTCCTGTTTTTTTAGGACACCCCTTCTCTATCTGAGTCAGTGGAGGCAGTTTCTCTAAGCAGGCAAAAACTAAGAACTGATGGTGCAGCCAAAGACAGTAACTGCTATGTCTGATTTATCCTCTGTATCACCCGTTTGTGGTTGGCACAGTCATGATAGACACCATAGTCACCATATATAATTTGTTTTCCTGAATGGTACATGGCATTATATGTATAGGACTGCAGGCATGCTGTCTGGCAGTTCTTATGCCCGCAAGTCCAGTTCCCTTCTGTCAGTGTAGTCAACACCTGCTGGCCAGTTTGAAGCACAAAATGACATCCCCACAGAAATGTTCTCCATTTTACAATTCCCCATAGAGATGCAAGGTCTTCTACCTCAACAGTCAAAAATGTCATCAGTGTGACATCCCAGTAGAAATGTTCTCCACTTTTCAATTCCCCATACACATGCAAAGCCTTTTCTCTCTCAACAGTCAAATACATCATCCCAAGTTTGGAACATAAACACAACTGCTTGTTTGGCACCGTCTGGGTGAGTCTGTAACAGTACTCCAAGTCTGCAATCAGGGAACAATCAGAGATATCTGTAGTAAATAGGTGGGCAACTGGGAATTCAACTGGAGTAGTGCATTTTTTTGTCCAGCTGCATTCAGGGTCCTTGGTTATCAGTGGAGCTCCTCAGTGCTTTACATAGTGACTCCACAATAGTAGCATAATCTGGTATGACTACTATAACAGGATAGAAGGCCTTAATAAGATGAGGCCTTATCATGTGGGACAGATGCATCTAACATGGCAGCTACGTGATCACTGTCTGTCATATTATGAATTGGACATCAACTTTTCCTAGGACCTTTTTATTTAGGAAGATACTGGTGAATGAGGCCCAATGTGTTTTATGTTTACTAATTGTGCGTCCACCAGCTTATGTGGATCACAGGTAACTGAATCAGCTTGTTTCTTGCTTAAAGCAGTGTCTGCTTTAATACAGTGATGTTTCTTCATCATGGCAATTTCAAGTAAATATAAGCCTGAGTTAACTTTGTAAAATGTAGTCGGTGCTATTAGCCCATCATAAGCACTAAGGCAAGTTTTACATGTACCTCTGTAACCTCACAGGCACTGAAGTGTTAACAGTATATCCTCTCCGGCAAGGGCAAAAAAGATGACCCATTATCTGCAGCAAGCTCAAAATCGGTCCTCTGTCTTTATATTGCGATAATCACTAAAGTACAGAGAACCTTATCGGTAGCAGTGCAGCTGTTCCTCCATGTTCTCAGAGTTACATTCTGCAGACAGTTTGCACAAAGCAGACACACTGTGTTATTGTACTCTGTGCTTTGTCTGAATTCATGTTGCCAAGCTACTGTGTTCACTTTAGGTGTAAAGTGCATTCTACATTACATTGCATTTCACATCCATAACCAGTGGGTAGTTTTTGAACTTCAACCATATAAGATGAGTAACTCAAGGCTTTATGGAGCAAGTAATAGTACCAGGAGTGCCCATTACTGCTGAACATATATAACGCATAATAGAACAATGCAAAATCCAACAATGTTAATGTAGCCCACTTTGATTAGTTTTCACAAAGAATTCTCCCCTTAAAACGATAATTATCAAGATATTAGCCTTTGTGTTAGTTAGTACCAAGGATCAAAAAGAAAATTAGAGTTATCAGTCATCCCTAGCAGCTAGTCTCAGACCACAGTCAAAGAAGTCAGCTTATGTCGATACAATTATCTTTTTAAGCTGTGTATAAATAGAGAAGCGTAATCTGCCCAAAATCAGTGGGTTCAAGATGGAGGATGGGAGCAGGGAGCAGAACCTGTGAGTAACTAGAGAACCTATGGTAACTAAACATTTCACTAATCTAAAGGCAACTTATCTTACTAGCTTTGTAATTACCCAGTCAGTCACGAGCAGGTTTCCTGAAGCAAATTAGTTTTTTTTTAAGTTTCAGATCTAAAACTGGACAGCACAAACAACCTTTTTACAGATGCAGGCCATTCTTGAAGTCCTGGTGTCACTTGCAATGACAATGTCAAATTCAGAGTGACATTATTGCAGGGAATGTTTGCGAAAACGTTTCAAAACGTTTTCCTGTGTGATGGGACGGCTGATCATGCGGTCACCATGCAATAGAGACTATGAGATTACTATGGAAAAACTGTGAGATCCTGACTTTGTGTCTGGCAGCGTGTAAATGGAACATTTTCCCTCAAACAATAAAAAATTATGACTTTAATAAACATACAAACATTTTTTGTCTATGTATTATAGTCTGTCTCTTCAACAGCACTGTTCTGACCTGATATTTTAACAGTGTAAGATGATGTCTATACAGGAAGTGAGTGTGTGTCGTGTGCTGTGAAAAACATATCCTGTCTCCATTAGGGAATGTGTCTGTTTGGAGACTAGGAATAGAAATTCCATAATATGCAGCTAAATGTGAATGTTCTCTGTTCATAAATATAAGTAAATATTAATATGCAACATTAAGGAACGTGCAAAAATACTTTTAATAACATAAGTACAGATTCCAGTCTAGAGGTCTCTGTTGTGAGCAGCTGTGTCTCTGTGGAATCTATAATACTGGATCATGACTACTCCAGTAGGGTAGAGAACATATGGGGCAAAATAACCTGAAATGCTCATTTATGGGCATTAAAAGATTAAGACAATAAGACTCCACTATTAGGAACTAAGGATATGCATATGTTGACTGTATTCTGGTAAGCCCCTTGATAGCCGCAGACAGCCTTCATTCCAGCAGACCAGAGGAAACTCCTGTTTGAGAATCTGTGTTGGCTTCCAGTCCATCTCCTTCCTCACCTACGGGAATCTAGGAGTCTTCTTTGATCACAGTGAGTAAGAAAGTCACGAGATCTGGTAATCTGAGACCAAATGGCAGATAAGAATTATGTTGCTGATGTGGATATTGAAATTGCATTGACCAAAGTAGCTTAGGTGAAGCTGCAGCAGTGTTTTAAGCTTATTATAAATAAACAGATTTGAGAATTCTACATTTCACTATTAGACTATTTTAATATGCAGGGTATTAAATAAATACTGTATTAATACTGTATTTCACTGTTGTGTACTAAGGCGCCACAGCCACTGTACTCAAACTGTAAAGGACCCAATAAATACTCCTATATAAACAAGTTTGATACGATAAGATCTTAGCATTGTTTCACTGGTGTCACTGATTCGGTCTCAGTACAGGCTAGAGTACAGGCTCTGCAAAACAAAGCTTTTTACATGTTGCTTGAAGAATGGCTGTCACTGAGATCTGTTCATATTAAACATTACTGATTAGAAATGCCCCTTTGAAAAGACGTTCCAAAGATTCATATCTTTAAGTCATTTCCTCAGTGCTAATAAACATAAAGTGCATGTTTTCACAGCAACGTTTATCAAGTATGCCATTAATTGTGGAACACCACTTTTTTTGTACCATCTTCGGGAAACTGGGAGGTGGAGTCCTACATAGTTTGTTAATTTCCTTGCTCTAAAGCGGAGTTTCCCGACCCTGCGGGTTCAAGGTGACATGACAGGAAATTGTACTGTAACAGAACTGTCCCTTTCAAGTGACAGAGGTTAAGTATCCATTCAATTACAATCCAACTATTAACTGCTGAATGGATCAAATTAGGACAAATGATGTAAACACATGACGGTTTACTGTAGATTATAGTTAATAACTAATTCGCTAAATCATTCTTTATGGCTAAAAAGTCTTAATTGTCTTTAATGTGTGTAAATGTGTATCTTACATGTTTGTAGCTGCTTTCCAAATGAAGTATTAAGCCTGGTTCCTTAAAAACAAAAGTATTTGGAAACAGTAACTGTGAAAAAAAAAAAATATATATATATATATAAAAAAAAAAAAATTTAAATGCGGAAGATACATAGATTACTTTGGACTGGTTCAGCGGATACAGAAGGTCACTTAGTTATGCAGGCATAATTAGATTTTGGCAGGTGATTAATTACTGAGCTGGATTTTGGCCTAGTTATTGATTTTTTTGGCACATGTTGAGCCTTATTTTGATTTCTTTCATGCTGTTCAGTCTGCGCATGTGTAAACACAGAGCACAGTACTGGAAATAATAAGAGATGTGTAACACAGCCAACATAACCCTGCTGAAAAATTTGTTTAATACACAACAACAAACCAGCATGATTGGTGGTCAACCATGGATTTGCTGGTTACCCAGCACTAACCACCATAAACCAGCAGGAATTCCATATTGGTGTAAGTTATGTTTTCAGCAGAGGAGACCACTTATTCTGTGGATTTAAATCAATTGTGTGGATATAATAGAAATTAATATAAATATTCTGCAGAACATGTCTCTTTAACATTGGAATTTTGCCATCTTTTAATGTTTGCTGTTCTCTTTGATAAAGCAAATGCAGATGCATTATTAGAGAGTATAAATGCATTTGAAGTAGATTACATTTTAATTATCATTTTGACACCACTAATATATAATTACATGAAGCCTAACTTTTTTGGGATACACATTTTAATTTAAATAAAGCTAGATACTTATAAAGCAACTGTATAATTGATATAGCAGTGTACCAAATTGAGTGTTGAATTAGTTTTTATTCTCCAATTTTTTTATTGTCCAATATTGTATTAATGAATGGGACATTTAAATCCAAAAAAAGTACATTCTTATTTTTATAAACAGCATTTTAGATTAATTTTTGGAACTGATCTACTTCTGTACATCAGTGTCGAAAAAGAGAAGTAAAAATCACGTGTATCGTATGTACCTACAGAGATGAGACATTTAAGGCTTTACACTACATATACAATAGTCTCACACCCCATTCGGGAACGGACAAACTTTCTGACCAATCACAGACGCGCCTGGTTCTGACGCCACCGTATCTGCTGCGGCACACGCGGGAATTTTTGAGTCGTACCATTTTTCGAAATGAAATGTATTGATATATAACATAACTAACAAAGTAACTTCGATATCATTAACGAGACCGTTTTGTATTGTATCCTACACTATTATGAAACTTTTAAGAACATTTCAACACCAGCGTTTATCACGTAACATCATACAGACCGCCCCCCAAACAAACAGAATGGAATGGTCCATGCATAGCGTTGAGGAAGCAGGAGGCAAATTCAAAACAGAAGACTGTTTCAGTTCAGTTTTATTATGTTTAGAATACCGTAACTTTTTCAAACCAGGTCCGGAAAGTTGTGACTATGTTTATTATGTTGTAAGTTTAATACAGCTGGTCGGTGAGTATAACCTTTTTTCACGAACGAATTAAACTTTGGCTACAGGCTAACGTTAGCCTCTGTGCTTTCTTATTAGCCAGCTAACTTAACGGCATCTAATGTCTTCGCTGAACAGTAAGAGACTTAACACGCCTTTTATTTAATAAATCAGTTTTTGTAATGTTGTAGTCCTTGTGTCCTGCTACCCGTGGTCCTATTAGAGAAAGCAGCTTGACTTATTTTATTTCACAGTAAGGACTTGGGTTTACCTTTCAAGAGAGAGAAACGTTACAGTTAAAGGGACACTTTAAAGATATCCATTACTAAACAAGTCTGTTGTTACGATGACTGCTTACCTTCTACAGTGGTGTCGCAGTAGTCCACAGAACTAGATTGTCTTGTTTGGAGTTAAGCAAAAAACCTTGATGAATCTGAACTGCAATCAATCCAGCAATCAATCAATCAAGCAATGAAATACAAGTGCTTTAAAGATTTTTCAGTACAGTCTGTTTAAAATGTTTACACTCTGTTTGGCCCTTGCAGTGCCACTGTACATATTTTTAGTGCCACTGTACATATTTTTACAATACAAACATTATTTAAGTTGCAGTATATGATATATATAAGTACACCCCTCACAAGGATTAAAATGTCACATAATTTAAGCAGGAACGAGAAGATTTAAATATGATAGATAGATAGATAGATAGATAGATAGATAGATAGATAGATACTTCCAGAAAGAAATTTAGCACCCAGTAGCAGTTACACAATACAGCACAGTAATACAATACAGTAATAAGGGTGGTACAGTGTGAACATAAGTACCAGCTCAGCAAAAACATTCTTAACTATTAATAATACTGTCAGTTATAGATAAATATCTCAGTTATTACAATGAGGCAAAAATATTTACAAAAAATCCATCTACAAATATTACTGTAGATTTTTGGTTGTAAAAAAACCCTATATAAATAAATAATGATTGATGGATTGATGACCTGTAGAAAAGTAAAAGTAGGCTTTAGGATCCTGGAGATAGAATCGGCAGTGCAGTAGTAAAATGTGCAAGGGGTGCAGGAATCAGGTATCAGCAGTTAACAATACTGAATGTGCATATGTTAGTACTTAGGTAAAGTGTCTAGAGTGCTCAGGAGTGCAGATGTACAGGCTGTACAGTAAAATGCAAATAAATAAACCTATGATTTAACATAACAGATTCAGTCCTCATCTGTCCTCTTTCCGGCCCCACTGACAAACTGAGCCTGCTTTGCCTGACAAGCATGTTCAGTCGCATCTTGTCTCTCTCTTTAATGCTTCCTTCCAATACCCCACTGCATAAAAGAGACAGCTGGACACCACAGTCGGACAGAACGTTTGCAGGAGCTTCCTACAGATGTTAAAGGACCCCAGCCTCCTCAGAAAGTAGAGCTGACTCTGCCCCTTTCTGTACAGGATGTCTGTGTTGGCTGACCAGTCCAACATATCATCCATATGCAGTCTGTAAATACCTGTAGGTCTTAACCATCTCTGCTTCATCCCAGTTCAGTGGCAGGTTGCTCCTATGGCACCATGCCACCTAGTCCTCCACCAGGTTTTTAAACTCCACCTCCTGCCCTCCCTATACACAAGCCACAATGGCAGTATCGTCTGAGAACTTCTGCATGTGGCACGTCTTATAGTTGTATTCGAAGTCTGAGGAGTACAGTGTGAAGAGGAAAGGGGAAAGTGAAGTCCCCTTGGTTGCTCTTTTGCTGCTGACCACAGTTTCTGATGTACAGTCCTTCAGCCTGACATAATGAGGTGTGCCAGTGAGGTGGTCAGTAATCTAAAGTGTGGATCGACTTGCATCCTTGCCAGCTTGTCTCTCAGTTGTAGGGCTGAATGGTGTGAAAGGCACTGGAAAAATCAAAGAACATGACCGTTTCATGTTGGTCCTGGGGTCTAAGAAGGTGTAGAAGCAGGCATTCCAGGGCAACCACCCTGAAGTCATTGATCTCACTGCCCCTTCTTGGGTAATGGAACAAGGCAAGATGTTTTCCACAATGTGGGAACCCTCCCCAAGCGCAGACTCAGGTTGAAGGTGTCCTCTAGGGGTGCCCCCAGCTCAGCGGCACAGGACTTCAGAAGTCTCAAACACACTCTGTCCAGTGTCCTTATAAGAAGATTGTGAATAGGAAACCAATGTCAACCTCTCAGAGATCTCTCCACTGTTAAAACATCTCACTGATGTTAACATGTGACTAGTGAAACTGGTATCATAAAATTTCGGTTTTACTGCAAACCGGTAACCCAAGTTTGTAGGTAGCGATGTAAGTTAACTCATCAGAAGCTGAAGTTAGCCAGCCTGTAGTACTATTACTAGGAGCACTTATGCTATATTAATAAGCAATAATAATAAGTACTTGCTACAGTGAAGTCTAATAACTTGTTTTTTCTTTTTCGACCAATATGTTTTTACAGCACAACTTTAGAAGCTGTTGCGATGTCTCAAACGACACTTTTAGAGGAAGTTGTGCAGTGGAGCCTGGAGACATGCAGACAAGAAGTTAAAGCGGTGCTGCCAAAACTAGTCATATCCTTCAGAGCTTTAGCCTTCACATGCACACCTGTACTGATGTTCTAAAGTGTGGTATTTCAGTTGTCATGTCCAGTTTTAATCCCTTGACCCTTTACACTCCATACATCATAACACTAATAACTGGGAGGAACATATCAGTAAGTCAGGGCTTTTTTCCACCATTGCTATGAACAGATTGTGTATGACAAACGTTCATATTGCACACCTTTAGTGCTGTGATGAACATGTGACTCTCATCAATCTGTTTGCTTTTATAAAATTTAATTCATTTTTAAAAATAGTGTAGTTTTATATAATGCCCCCTTCTTGTTTATGTTTACAGATGTTTTCAGAATTATTGTCAACATGTTTCTCCCCCATCTACCTCTGGTGGAACTGGAAGAGGCGTGTTTCTCCAAAGTTCTTCCTAAAGTATGCTTAAGCATTAGTACCCCTACATGACGATGCATGTGTTTTGTGTTTTTTTGTGTTTCATGTCTTGTGGTGTCATATTTTTGTGTCCATAGGTTGTGGTGATATTTACTAGCTTTTTAGAAGAGATCTCCAAACAAATCGGAGGCCTGTCTAGCCAGAACACAGAGATACAGGCATTCCTCAGGAACATTTTGCAGGTGGGGTAACTAGTGTATCAAAAACATTTACTAATTATTATTCAGAAGGTGAGAATGAGGGGTGGGGAGGCATATCTTAAATATATGTAGGCCATAGTTACATAATCGCCCAAATGCAGTTATTTTTCCATATCTGTTAGGTTACTTGACAAAAACAGAATGTAAGAATTAGGTGTGTTATTTCTTTATTAAAATGTAGAATAGATCTTACAATCAATATGACAAAATATGCCCCTCTTTGGACCTGTAATATAACATACTTTTTTCAATTCATTTTAAGAATATAAAAGATATCCTAGAAGTACTATATAGAACCCCCTTTGCTAAGAAAATACTACACTGAATTAATATGCTGTCTGTTTTGTTAATGACTGTATGTAGCTTTTTGCATTAATAAATTCACTGTTCACTGTGTTCAGATGATGGTGCAGACCTTGGTGTCTCTGTCTGGATGTGTGCGTCATGTGTGCTCCTTTGAGGAGGCTGTCTCCCTGGACTCCATCCGTTCTTTGCCCTCCTCTGTTCTCCAGGTTCTAAAGCACACCTTCCAGCACTGCAAGGTACAGATTCTGTTACACTTAATCTGAGACACACTCTTAACTTCTTCTGCGACTAAAGGTACTTGTCGTAATAAAACATACTTGTATGTCAGTACGTTTGTCTATGAAGTTCTTGTTTTGTGTATTTTGAAACAACAATTACAGTTAGTAAACTGTATATACAGTCGTTTGCAAACATATCCCCTGTATTTTAGTTGATTTTGTGAAAGAACAAACCCAATTACGAAAAGATTGGAAGATTTATAAATCTACTTTGACCTGTGTATATACACTGCTCAAAAAATAAAGGGAACACTTAAACAACACAATATAACTCCAAGTAAATCAAACTTCTGTGAAATCAAACTGTCCACTTAGGAAGCAACACTGATTGACAATCAGTTCCACATGCTGTTGTGCAAATGGAATAGACAACAGGTGGACATTATTGGCAATTAGCAAGACACACTCAATAAAGGAGTGGTTCTGCAGGTGGGGACCACAGACCACTTCTCAATACCTATGCTTTCTGGCTGATGTTTCGGTCACTTTTGAATGTTGGTGGTGCTTTCACACTCGTGGTAGCATGAGACGGACTCTACAACCCACACAAGTGGCTCAGGTAGTGCAGCTCATCCAGGAAGGCACATCAATGCGAGCTGTGGCAAGAAGGTTTGCTGTGTCTGTCAGCGTAGTGTCCAGAGCCTGGATTGGCAAAATCGCCACTGGCGCTCTGTGCTCTTCACAGATGAAAGCAGGTTCACACTGAGCACATGTGACAGACGTGACAGAGTCTGGAGACGCCGTGGAGAGCGATCTGCTGCCTGCAACATCCTTCAGCATGACCGGTTTGGCAGTTATGGTGTGGGGTGGCATTTCTTTGGAGAGCCGCACAGCCCTCCATGTGCTTGCCAGAGGTAGCCTGACTGCCATTAGGTACTGAGATGAGATCCTCAGACCCCTTGTGAGACCATATGCTGGTGAAGGTTTGCAGTTAAATACATGTGAAAGAAAGAATTTGCCTAATACTGCTTTCTGTTTTATTTATTCTTTTATATATTTATTCATTTATTTATTTATTTTTCTTTCAATTCTATTGGGGTCATAAATGAACACCACTAACACTCACAAAGAGAATTATTTTCAGTAATTTTGCATTAAAATATACAGGTTGAGCTCTCTGTTAGGATGGTTAGTTTTTACAACAAATTGTGATTTTTATTTTATTACCAAAGGTGCCCAAATATTGCCCAGATATTTGCAGACTACACATCTTAATATATGTTACCACCTGGTAACTATGTGGTGAAATGTATGCTTTTTTATTGTACAAATTGTGATGGTACTTCTCCATAATGTCCCTGTGTACAGGAGAGTGAGGTCGTGTACAGTGGGAGACTGTCACTTGTGGGTGATTTGCTGCAGGGAATCTTTAAGGAAGCGTACTCACTACAGAAGGGTTTAATGGAGCTACTGGAAAAGGTCAGCCTGGAGAACAGTGCCTCCAGAGAAGACATATCTGATGTAGTGACAGGTGTGTATTTTTATTTATTTATTTATTTTTATTAAAAAAGTAAATCTGAGCATTTTAGCACTGCAGAACCCTCATATTATGTTAGAAGTCTAATATAGATACTCATGGTATAAATGTACAGTGTTTGAATGTAAATGGGGGAGGAAATTGGAGCGAATTGGGAATTGTTAATTTCTCACAGGTATTGGTAAAGGTTTTGTTTTGATATGCAGTGATTCACAGTCTACTAGATATATGCTCAGTCATATCCACCCTGGACATTGCCCTGCATGCAAACACATGGAAATTCATCATCAAGTGAGTAAAGTTTATCACAGAAAGCCTTTTACTTGCCTCCAGTTTAAAATGGAAACCGTGTAACACTTCATCAACATGTCATGCATAATTTATCAAATTTAAAGAGAGAATTGCCTGAAATGTTTTAAATGTTGTAGGCAGAGCGTGAAGTATCAGTCGCTGGTGGAGGAGCACTTGCGGCACACTGACATCGCTTCCTCCTTGTGTGAGGGCCTACTGGCATCTGTGCGCAGCTCTCTGGAGTTAGCAGAGCAAATGCAGCAGACAGGGCTGCAGGTACAAAATGCTGTAGATTAACCACACACAACTAAACCGCAAAGTCAACAACAGCCTTTTTGATAGGATAGTTTGTTTAATCTATTATGCTTTAATTGTCTTATGTTGGTGTATTTTGTTACTTGATCAAAATGAGAATACACTGAACAACAATAACATTAAAATCACCTACACCTCTACGTACTTGTTGTCCATTTTATCAGCTCCTCTGCTCTTTGCAGTTCTACAGTTACAGACTGTAGTCCATCTGTTTACTTTGTTATCCCACTTTCCCACTTAACCTGTTCTTCAAAGTTCAAGACCGCCACAGAGCAGGTATTATGTGGTTGGTGAATCATTTTCAGCACTACAATAACCACATTACCAGCACTGACGTAGCGCTGGTGTGAGTGGATCAGACACAGCAGTGCTGCTGGAGTTTTTAAACACTGTTCCCACAGACTGTCCACTCTATTAAGACATTTCTAGCTTGCTGGCCCACCTTGAATGTTTGTAGATACAAGGAGGTGTACTTAATGTTGCGGCTGATCAGTTTATATGTGTGTCTGTAATTTGAGGCATCATATTCTGGCCCTTCGGATAGTAACCTAATTGTTTTTCTGTTTTTGTTTGTTTGTTGTAACCACTCAAAAGGAGGTAGTGCAGCGTGTTGAATACAAGCTTTTCCAGAAGACTACAAAGATGTGCAGGTTTTTTGTGAACACATTGATTCACTATATAAAGGTACATGCAAACAGACAGGTGTTGTCAGTTTTATTAATGTTATTACTGTGGTGATTACATATTTGTCTTTGTGTTTGACAGGAGTTTAAACCATTCCTTTCCAAGGCCTGTAATCATTTTCACCAGCTTTGCCTTCAGGTCCTCAGGTAATCCAAGAGTCCTTTTAAACATGGGGGGAACGTATTGTAGAGCAGCACCTGCTTTGCTATATGTTGCGTATAACCCATTTGTTGACATTTGTGCTTTCTTGTTGTTGCCTGGAATAAAACACAGGTACAGACTGGTCGTCTTTAAAGCTTTTTGCTATATGTTGTGTATAAATCATTTGTTGACATTTGTGCATTTCCAATACTATAAGTTTATTGTACTTTTAAAAAATGCCAATTTTTGCCGTGACCCTATTTCTTACATAAGGGTGAAGAGGAAAGTGACAGTTGAATATTTTAGGCATGTGTGTGTGTCAAGCAGATCCTACATTTCTTTTGACCATAACTTCTAAACTGTTTAAACGTAAAGCGTCAGCCCTTTATAAGTGTTTTCAGCCCTTTATAAGTTTTTAGATCAACAAAAACAGTTATAAATGATTTAAACTCGGTAGTACTGCTAATAGTAATCATAGCCTTTCTGTCAATAATTACTTTTATTACTAGAAAATTTGCTCAGTAGAACTGAGCTGCTGTGGATGTGTATTGAGTCTTATTAACAGTGTTTGATCAGTGAGAACTGATTGCAAATATACAGTTAACTATTATAGATAATGTCATCTGATGAATATATGAGACATCAGATTACTTCATACCATGTAAAAGTTTTAATAACAGTAGACCTTAATTCTAGCTAAATATTTGTTTTAAATTACAATAAGAGCACATAAACTACAATTTAGCATGACCAAATTAACAGGCTCCATGTCATCTATTATTCCATTACTTTTCATGGTGTTTTAGGCCTTTGTCGTGGTGTTGTTTAGTAATCGTTATCAAGATTTCAGACAAGAAGTTTGTCTGAATTTTCGAAGTTTAGAATTTTTGAATCGCAACACCACTAATTAATCTGAACATCCCTTTTTCTCCATCTGTCCTAGTAAATTTTCTCCAAGCCTTACTGCTCCACCTGTGCCCCCGGGCCTGGATGAGGAGCTGAGAGCAGCTGTCTTGGTTCCCATGGATGCTGCACTGACCCAGCTGCTACCACTGAGATCTTTTGCAGAGTGTGTCTTGGCTCCGACTCAGGGTAAGTGTGTCCTTGCCATCAACCCTCACTAACTATGTGACAGTGAATTGTTGTTGTACAGTTGACATTTTGGGTCAGGAAGTATAGCAAATGTCAACACAGATATGTGCTGGATAGCCTAATTAATGCAATGATGTCTTCTGTGTCAAGGGCCTAGTTACATAGCTCAGTGTATGCATTTGTGTGTTCCTGGTTTGAACAATTGTCTTCATGTTAGTTATAGGTGTTGATATAACATACTGTCATACAACAATGTAGAAGACAACTATACAGAAACAGAAGCCATCGCTGAGAGTGGGGGGGCAATAGAATAATTAAGAGGAGGACCTTGAACTTCAGTGACTAGCCATGACAAATACTATATATAGGCTACATCCTGTTCTCCCAGGTCTATTATTTGTTGATATGTGCAATGGCCACAAATTTTGGTCATTGTTAAGTAAGGTCAGAAAGGGAAAGGGAGGGAAGGAAGTGTCCAAGGCTTTGTGGACACTGATAGTTTTCCTTTTGAAGGAAAGATGAGTTTTCTTTTTGTCATTTGACATGGTAGTTAGATGTGATTTTTGTCCTTTCTACCTCATCTGAATCTTTAAAAAAAAAAGTCTTTATGATGTTATCCTCCTAGAGATCCTGCCAAGTTTAGCACCAATACAGCCGTCTAAATCCCACCATACTTTTTTCAGCTCATAAAGACTCTTAATCTATAGTTAGGAGGAGATTGTTTGTGTGAGATTGAACTGTCGGTCGTGTGGATGAAATCTTTTGCTTTGGTTTGTGTTTAGAGCGTAGTTCAGAGCTCGCTCTTCCTCAGTGTCTTCTGTTGATGGACGTGGTGGGCAAACTCTCCTCTCAGCCTGAGGACACACTGCATCTCTGGTGTGATGGCAGTCAGTTCTCAGAAGAGACAACAAGGTGTGCTATCTAAAACCAGCCTAAGATGTTTGTCTAAAGAGTGTTTGGTAGTTACGAGTGGAGTGCTGTCACTTCACCTGTATGAATTTACATGATTCAAGAAATCTTAAAGCAAGTCATGAACGTGTTTGCAAGTTATATTGCAATTGGAGCATGTTATTTTGTTCCATATAGTTGAGCCTATTATGCACACCCGGCAACATGCAAGTTTGACTGATACTGGGTAAAAAATGTTTTAAAAAAGAATGGTATGACTTAAATATCATCGCTATCCAAAAGTACAAGTATATCCAAAAGTGTAAATTTAGAGTAGAGGGAATAGATGGTTTTTACTTTTATTATAAGTTAGATTATTCTATCATATGTCAGATATATATCAGATTATTTTTGTGTGTTTCTATTAGTCTGTTTATCCTAAAATGTTACATAATGATGATGCCAGCTGTTAAGCTCAGTTGATGTAGAAAATAAAATGACTCTAGGCAATACCTAATGAGAAAATAATTACTTTCTCCCTCTCACTTTTCTCATGATCTTTGTTTTTTTCCCCCTCCTGTCTTCCTCTTCCTCCTTTACCAGGCTGTCTGTCTTTGAAGCTTTGTTTCTGAGTTTTCGGCATTGCCTGCTGGAAAGGTCTGTGCCTGTGCAGTTGCCGGGGGTGATGCTAAATGGACAGGCTCAGGGCAACGTCAGCCTGCACCAACATGTTTGTGTGCAACTGTGTGGCTGCATGGCAGCACTGCCTGCCCAACATTTTCCCCCACTGGTCAGTACCCTGCACTGCAAGATTACTGCTCTGGTGCTTTCTAAGTAAGATGGTCCTCACTCAGAAATTCTTCTGTTTGTAAAGACGATACTTCCAGCCCAATATTTCCAGACATTCACATTTCACATTTCTATTTCAGTTTCCAAAATTGCTAATAAGCCATTACCAGGGCTGGTTAATTACTGTTCTGCAGGTGTTGACTATGCCTGGAATAAAACACAGATACAGACTGGTCGCAGTTAATAGTTTCCATAACACAAAGCATGACAGTAATTCCACAGTTCCATGGGAGATCATGGGGAAATTGCACAGAACTACACATTGTTCTTGTTCTGGGAGCATGAACAATAGAATAGGGCGTCTGTTTTATTTAGGGAGATGGAGTCTTTTAAACATTTCTCTCTTTCGCCCCCTCTTCTTCCCTCTTCTTCCCCTCCCCTCACCCCGCTTCTTTAGGAGCGCTCCCTTTTAGGTGCTGTGCTCCAGTCAGACATTCAGACGGCTCTCTTGGCCACAGATGTCTGGTGCTTCCTGGCTCGGTGAGTGTGTGCACACTTTCAGCAGTGACTGCAAAGTTTCCATGGAAGTCACTGAGAACACGAACAAGCAAAAAATAGGTCCTGATATTTCACTAGAAAAAGAACGTAATTGATGTAACTGATGTAGCTGATGTAGCTGATGATATGGCACAAAAAATGTGCAATGTAGTTTTAACACACAGTGACCTAAGCCAACATGCTAACAATTATGTAGGTATATAACGTATGTTCCATTTGATGCAAATGCGTTTCTTATTAGACACTCAGTAAGACTACTGGTTAATGGGGGTTTTGGTCGTGGTTTGGTTTTTATTCAGGGAAATGCACTTATGTAATTTGTTTTTCAGAATTTACTGTAATGTCATTAGAACAGCAATCTATGAAACGGAGAAGACATGAAGAACAGATAGACAAATGGAATAAATGCAGTTTATATATACATTTTGAATGACAATTCAGTAAGTTCAGTTTTGTGTTCTCTTCCTTTCTCCATCGCTCCAGGTATGGCACAGCTGAATTGTGTTTGCACCATGTGCTTCTCGTGGCTCACCTGGTGAGTATCACTTGATAATTTGACCTTTGCGCCTGTTCTCTGGTGTGTTTCTGGAAGTTGGTCCAGACAGGTACATGGGTGGCTGTTTTTATAAAATGAATTAATTCCAAACATTTCCTCTGTGATTGTAGATAAAGTCGTGTCCAAATGAGGATTATCGGCTGACCCACCTAAGTCTTCTGCTGAGACGCTTGTTTTTTCTCATGACTCCAAATCACCAGGCAAGTCTGTCACTCTTTCTCTCTTAAACTTTGCAGTACAAATAACCCAAAGTATACAGAGAATCAAATGAACTACAGTCTGTAACTGTAGAACTACAAGGTGCACCTATGTGGTAAGTGGAGCTGATAGAGTGCAGATACATAGTACATAGTACATAGTATTTAGTCAACCACTGATTGTGCAAGTTCTCCTAATTAGAAAGATGAGAGAGGTCTGTTTTTTTTTTTTTGTTTGTTTTTTTGTTTTTAATTATAGGTACACTTCAACTATGAGAGACAAAATGGAAAAAAAAATCCAGGAAATCACATTGTAGGATTTTTAAAGAATTTATTTGTAAATTATGGTGGAAAATAAGTATTTGGTCAATAACAAAAGTTTAATTCAATACTTTGTAACATAACCTTGACAGAGGTCTAACGTTTCCTGCCCCAGCCACGTTCCATCTTCAATGCTCTCAGTGATGGAAGGAGGTTTTGGCTTAAAGTCTCACAATACATGGCCCCGTTCATTCTTCCCCTAACACGGATCAGTCGCCCTGTCCCCTTTTGCAGAAAAACAGCCCCAAAGCATGATGTTTCCACCCCATGCTTCACAGAGGGTATGGTGTTCTTGGGATGCAGCTAAGCATTCTTCTTTCTCCAAACACGACGAGTTGTTTTTACCAGAAAGCTCTATTTTGGTTTCATCTGACCACATGATATTCTCCCAATCCTCCTCTGGGTCATCCACATGCTCTCTGGCAAACTTCAGGGCCTGGACATGTACTGGCTTAAGCAGAGGGACATGCCTGGCACTGCAGGATTTGAGTCCCTCTCGGTGTAGTGTGTTACTGATGGTAACATTGTTACTTTGGTCCCAGCTCTCTGCAGGTCATTCATCAGGTCCCTCTGTGTAGTTCTGGGATTTTTGGCTCACCGTTCTCATGATCATTTTGACCCCACAGGATGAGATCTTGCGTGGGGCCCCAGATCGAGGGAGATTATCTTGTATGTCTTCCATTTTCTTACAATTGCTCCCACAGTTGATTTATTTACACCAACCTGCTTGCCTATTGTAGATTCACTCTTCCCAGCCTGGTGCAGGTCTACACTTTTCTCCCTGGTGTCTTTCGACAGCTCTTTGGTCTTGGCCATGGTTGAGTTTGGAGTCTGACAGTTTGAGGCTGTGGACAGGTGTCTTTTATTCAGATAACACGGTCAAACAGGTGCCATTTATAACAGTAACGAGTGGAGGACAGAAGAGCTTCTTAAAGAAGTTACAGGTCTGTGAGAGCCGGAAATCGTACTTGTTTTTAGGTGACCAAATACTTATTTTCCACCATAATTTACAAATAAATTCTTTAAAAATCCTACAATGTGATTTCCTGGATTTTTTTTTCATTTGTCTGTCATAGTTGAAGTGTACCAATGATGAAAATTACAGCCCTCTGTCATCTTTCTAAGTAGGAGAACTTGCACAATCAGTGATTGACTAAATACTTTTTTGCCCCACTGTATACACTGATCATCAAATGAATAGTTGCACTAAAAATCTAGATGGATGGGTTTTACTGATGGTTAAAAATGTATGACTGACAATATTGAAGTCTATCATATATTCAGTTTTTTTGCCTCTGTGATTTTACTCATTACATTGGTAAAGTAGGTCCAATGTCACAGAAGAATTGAAACCATTGACTGTGCCATAAATATTATATATGTGTTTCTGCAACTATATGCACCTTTGTCACCGAAATGAATTTCTGTGTACATGTTAACATTTTTAGCATTAAGAATAATTTAATATTTTCAGAACAGTTTTATATATAAATGAGCCGCTTATTGTACTAAACTGTGTCATTTAAAGGACAAATGTAGTAATATATGGTAATAGTTATATATAAGTAATATAATAAAACAGTAATAACACTACTTCTGAGGGCTATTGCCTGGATTACCTGTGTTTCTGATACATCTCTTTGATAGTTTGTCTCTAATAAGCCAGTGCCTATTTGCACTTTTCTCTCAGATGGAGTTTGTTGAGCGCTTTGCTCCCTCTGAGGAGGGCAACCTGTGTGTGTGGCGTTTGATTCTGCTCAGGAGTCTTTGTTCCGAGGCACGTGTGCATGTTGAGAGAGAGGTGCTGAGCAGAGCTCAATCTGCGCTGGAAACCTGGCAGACCTCAGGCTACAGGCTCGGGAGCATGCACACGCTGGTGAGGACCATGCTTATTCCGTCTACGACATCCATTTTCCCAGACTGTTTTTCCCCTCGGGCTTGTGAAAGATTCCATGCAAAAAAGTCCTGAGTACTGAATATACAGACATAGTTGTTTGAATTCTCGAACACATGACATTTGACCAGTTGTAAAGTTATTGACCCTCAAACTGAATTAATGTGCTTGGCAATGTTGGGGGAAATACCTTTGAAGACAGGAAATATGCACAAGGACTTCCTTTCTCTTATCACTGCCCAAACACATACAGCAGAAACATACAGATTCTTATGCTTGTGCTAGATTGAACAGCAGTCTGCAGATTGCTCCAGTGTTCATAATTCATTTGTGTAATTCATTTGTAATTTTGTGTTAATATATTGAGTTGTAAATCCAGTGTGAGCAGGCCTCATACAGTTGCCAACTGTAAGCAAGAGGTCAGCATGTGTTTATTAAAAGAAAAGAGGCCTAGATGCACATCTAGGGCAAGGCAATGGTATTTGTGTTCAGTATTCACAGAACTGACCCTGAGTAAACATTGATAAAGAGAATAAAAACAGACCCACCATCATTCCTGTAAATGAGTTAAGGAGCGGTAAAAGACTAGTTTATGGCCATGGCAAAAATGGCCTGCATTTATTTTCATTGCTAGAGCTCTTTACTATAAAAGTACATATTGAAATATCAGAGGTGCTTTTTTCCCTAGCCATTTACCAGCAGTACACAATACACCAGAGAAGAGCAAAACATTAGTATTTAAGCAGTTATTTGTAGAGCCTTTTTGTAGAAAGCTGTACAAGTTCATGCTTAAGACTTTCAGCATATTGAATTTTAAAATGACTGCATACTGATTGTCTGCTTTAATATATATTTTTATTTGATTTCATGTCTATATTGGGTGAACTACTAATTACTAAACAACTGAATGTATTTATAGTTCACACTTGTCATGTACACTTGTTCTAAAATAGTACAATATGCATATATCATATAAAAAATTTAATTAAAAAATAATTACTGGCGTCATACAAGTTTAGATTTGACCTTTTTTAATCTGCTTCTGTGCATGTCAGAATTCATCCTGCCTCATCATCACATCATCATCATCTTCATCACTGCTACAGTCACACTTCCTTGGCCAGTTTCACTGTCATGTCTTGTGTTCTTGATGTCAGCTGATGTTACTGTCATGTTGAAATTATTATTTTTTTCCTGATTGAAAGTATAATTTGTACATGGTTTACCTGAATTACACATGCTCTCAAATTGAAGCTGACAGTGTGCACATCATGTTGAACAAGAAGTATGAAGATACATTAGAAAAGAGCGGTGTCTTGCTTGAATTCAAATGCTGGTATTGGTTGCTCTTTTGTTTATTCACCCTGCTCTGGTTCAGAACAAGGCCCTGGGCTGTGTGTTGGTTGTGGTCCGAGGTGAGCCCCTGCCGACTGAGTGCTTGGGTCCTTTACTGAAGATTATTTATCAGCTCTGGAATCGCATGTGTATTAACCAGGTAAGAGGAGCCATTGCATAAGGCTAATTCATTTCAGCTTTTAATTTCAAGTGCTCTCATTTTATATCATCCCTGTTATTACATTATATGATTTTAATTTAACCTACAAACTTAAACTGAACATACAACAAAATCAAACTTAACTTTAATATTTCTTGTTTAGTAGGCCAAATGTTCTAACCTGTTTGAAGCTAAGCTGTTGTCTGTTGTAGGTGCAGGTCCATCCCTCTCTTCAGTGTACCTTGAGGCTGCTTTTGTCGATTTCAGCGATCTTAATTAAATATGTAGAACCACATGTGATAACTCAGGTAACAAGTTTTGTCTTGTGCTTTTTTCTGTGCTGGGATTCTCCTGAAATTCATACCTTACTCCGTTTCGGTAGTAAATTACAATGCCCTGACTCCAGTACACAATCCTTTATGACTTAGTAAGATTCTGTTATTTGCAGGTGTTTTCCTGTCTAAATGGCTTGCATCTACAGCAGTGCCCTGATGACCTGGTTCTAGCTGCTCTGGCGTTTCTGGCCTCCATGGGGAAAGTTTTTGTTCCCTCTGATATTCAGGTAACGGTGACTTTGTACAGACGTTCCACAAACTTTCCAGAACTGTGTGTGAATTACTGGAGGCCGCATGTCCAGCACGGTGAGTAATAGTCTTACTCAAACAGATAAGCTGAGTCAATCAAGGAGATCACCAAACTGTGCTGGACGGGTCAGGTGGATTCACAAATCACAGCATGTGAAGTTGAGGTTAATAAAAAGTCTTTGTCTGTACTGTGTTGTGTAATTGTCACCCCTCCTGTGTGTAGTCTCAGGTCCTTCCTCGACTCAGTTCTCTGTTCAGCACTCTACTGGCTCACGAGTCCAAGCTAATCCATCAACATGCTTTGGAGGCCTTCGCCATGTTCGCTGAGGTCAGCCTTTTCTGCTGTTAATGGATATCAAACTCAACATTGCACTTTGCTCTGACCCAAGTTATAAAACAATGGATTTTTTTTTATAGCCTTGGTACATCAATAATTTCATATCCTCACATGGAGTACTGCCTATTTATAATAAATGTGTTGAACCCTGATCTGAAGTTGTTTTTTCCTTAATTTAAAGGCCACCAATCATGAGGAGGTCATCTCTCAAAGTCTGATGTCAGAGGAGACCAAGAACAAAGTGGTAAATTTCCTCAGCAAGGTATGCTCCTCAGTAGGCCAGATAAACACCAGTATGTAAGCATGTGTTTGTGGATGTAATGATAATATATCAATGTAATGTGCATCTCTGCAGACCATCGCAGCACAGGAGGCTGAAAAGGTTCGTGTGGAGAGGCTTAGATTAGAAGCAAACGTGATAGAAAGGCACAGTGAGAGACTGGATAGAGAAAAGGAAACACCTGTACATACACCTGTTGGGGAGGAAGTAAGACACACATTTTGTTTTTGGACACTAAAGGCATTACCGTTATGAGGAATTATAGCTCCTAAAACTAAAGCAAGTAGTTTAACACTAATTATCAGTGGCCCAAATAAATATAAGCTCCAAATTGTCTTTTTGTCAAATTGTCTTCCACATTTACAGATCACATTCAGATTGCATTGCCAGAATTTGCACCAATACCCGTTCTTCAAATAAATAAAACACCGGCTCCTGCCCATTTTTTATTTTTATTTTATTAGAATACTGACTTGCTGTAAATACCAGCATTGTATTATTCAACCTATTTAAGCTACAAACTCACATCAGAAAAATAGTTGGAACAGTATGAAAAATGCACAGAAAAAAATGAAGTGTTTTCTTCTGCTTTAATTGCAGACAGTATGAACCCAAGATTTTTTATTATTTTTTTTTTCTGGTCTACATCATTTCATTTGTTAATATACAGTAATTCTTACTTTTCAAGCCTGCAACTCATTCCAAAACGTTGGGACTTGGACAATTCAGGGCTAGTAAATGATGTGATTTTAAACAGGTGATTGTTTGGTTTGATAAAGAGCCGTATCCACGAAAGGCTGGGTCAAGTACTACAGTTACATTTACATATGCCACGTACAAACATTATTGTGTAAAATCAAAGCGTCATGTTAATCATGTCCAAAAGCAGCTTTGACTCTGAGAAATCTGTGACAGATCATTACAAAGTGGAAACATGTATTGTGGTCATACAAATCAGTATTTATGAATTTTTTTTTTTTTTTTTTTTTTGAAGAAATGAACCCCATGTGTTTGGTATCTAGGAAGAAACGGGCTATCCGGACTTTTACCAACATGTTCAGAAGCCAGGGTCTGTCATGGTATGGGGTCAAGGTGCTTATTGTAGGTCATTTACTCTTCTGTGATGGCAGCAGACAAATACACTTAGAGCAACATAGGGTGCCTTCAAGTAGATGTATTTTACAGGGATGATTATTACTAGTTCAACAAAACAATACAGCCAAGCAAGGCACGGCTGGACTGACCTACCTGCAGTCCTGACCCGTCACCTGTAGAAAATATGTGGAGAATTTAAAACTAAAAAAGCAACTGTCAAGGACCGTGTACCATTGCACACCTTAAGACGCATTTGCAGGAAGAATAACACCTGAGATGCTTTATTGCTTCCTTGGTGCCAAAAAGTCTTGTGGGATGGAGGGGCAACACTGTCGTAAATGCTGTACTGTCACAACTTTGTTTGGAATAACTTGCAGGCCTGGAATGCAGGAATTATGAATTAACAAATAAAATGAAGGTGCCAGATAAAACACATCCTCTTGGGTTCGTACGGTTTACATTGAAATAAAAGTCCATGCAAGAAACACTGCATTTTCCAGTTTTAACATTTTCTGATATGGGGTTGTAGTTAACATGGAGAGCCCGGTATAGTCACACACTTATTAGTATTTCCTTGTCATGTCTTTACATAGCAGTGTATAATGCAGAACATTTTAATTAGCTTTGTATGTGGCCTTTGTTCATTCAGTTACCACACTAAGGATAACGTTTATTCAGGAATCTGCTCACCATCACATCCAGAAAAGCAACTGTGAGTGACTAGAGGCAACACTGCTGTTTCATGTAGTAGAGTTACCCATGTTAGTCAGTTTGCTTGGAAAGGAACAGGTGAGCAGGAATTGCATCTGTATCATGAATGATAACATTTTCTGTACTGGATCTCCTCTCCTCCTCCTTCAGCCAAGTGCGAAGCGGGCACGCCAGGAGACCAGCAAGAATGAAGAATACGAGCGCTACCTACAAACAGCAGAAAGTGCCCTTAAAGCGATGCAGGCAGTTGAAGCACCTAACTCACCGCCACAGTGGGTAATAACCAGGCTCCAGGCCCTGCAGACACTCATCACCCAAATAATTGCTCCTACAACCACCAAACCCTGAAGCACAGCAGTTCTTCCTGCTGTTTTTAATACAATGCTGGTTATCCAGGCTTTAATTGCAAAACAATGTACCTGGTTTTTGAGCTGTATGTTCCAAGGGCACTTTTTACACTTATATGAAAGGGGTCCTCTCACTGTATTATTTGTATATTAAACTTTATACCTGTTATTAGTCTGTCCTCTAGTCTTCTTTTAATTGTGCTTTTGGTTAATATAATATTGAAAATGACTCAGAGCAGGTTTATTTTAGGAGATCCAACGATGCACATTATCCTTGCTCACATGCTGAAAAAATGTGATCCGTCAATACATAGCTGTCCGTACCTAATTAGCTAGAGAGGTGCATGGAATGAGGTAAGACTGCAGTATCTAGATAGCAGAAAAAAACAAAACAAAACCATAAAACCATTTTATTCCATCAGCAGCTGAGAATACAAATAAATTAAGCCATTCTTTCTCTCTCTCTTTCTCTCTCTCACACTCACACACACACACACACAGTCCTGCACCAAACCCATACAAACATTTGTCTGAATATATACTATGTATATGTGAGACTGGCTCTTCTATAAGGCTCTTTCTTGTAGTAGGTAAAACAGATTTGAGAGGTTTATGGCACCCAAAAAAAAAAAACCTTGAAACTAAAACTGAAGACAAGCGCAGCACATTTACTTCCAGTGAATTTCATGGCGGAAAGATAGATTCAATTAGGACTTGGCAAAGAGCTAGAAAATGATGAAGGGAATTAAAAAAAAAAAAAAGAAAAGTACCTCCTAGTTTACTCTGTTCTCCATATGAGGTGGCACAAAATCTCATGAGCTAGTATCTGTAATGCCTCGTCATTATCAGTTCAAGATATTAATTCTTACAATGACATTTGTAAAGATTACGTAATATAGCCATTTTGAATGGTCACAGTATGAAATATCTATTTTCACAGACTCTTATAAAACTGATGCAGTTGAGCAGGAAAAGTAGCCCTGACACAAGAATGCAATTTCAAACAGATGCTAATTCAAGACTATTTTGAATAACCATAAATGCAGTGTTGGCAAAGGTAACCTCCTCCATTGTACTGAAAATAGATGTTGGAGGTTTTTCAGGATGACATGGGACACGGCCGTTTCCAACCCAGTTTTGCCTTACATATTTGCACGGTCATTAGTAAACTGATTTGTCTTGCATGGGCTTCTATGGCTTTACGAAAAGGTCAGTTTATCACCAGGCGTTTTCATCTTCCCAGCTGATGTCGCCGTCACCCCACCCCTCTGCTTCGGTCTGTAAGAGACAGGAAAAGAGCATTTTCAGTTTTGCATGACATTTTTATGTGCCGTAAATAACAGGTAAAAATGTCAAAACACTGCTGAATTGTAAAGACACTGACACAGTCTTTCCCAAAGTCTGTTCTACATCAGACACACTGCTATATTCATAAAAAAAAAAAATTTTTTTAAATAAAAAGGTATTTTCCCATGACAAAATAAACTTCATTCAAAATAATTAAAACTTAACCAGCAGATGGCACCAGGCTGCAATCTCTCTTTCTCTCTCTCTCACTCTCTACATTACCAAAGTTCTTGATTGTTTATCATGATGATTTCTGGCAGCACGCACAGTGAACACTGGAATGTCACCTGGATTTTGCTGATATTATTGGTACGCATTTGATTATTTTTTGCCAAATTTATTTAGAAAATAAAATAAATGAAAACCTGAATGAACATCTGCTGTAAAGTCTATAAACAGGGCCAAGTTCACATTATTAAGCTGGAACAAATCAGACCTTTTTTTTCCCCAGTTTTGCCTGAAAATGACACAGACCTAATGTTTTCAAAATTGTGCACGTACAACTCTGGCTTTTTCCAATCGGATCTGTGCCTCTTTTATATGTGATCTGAGGTTGAATACATATTCAGTTTGCTGCCTACCAATCCTATTGAGAAGGTTTGTACAATAGTAATTCTTTTTTGCACCATTCCTCCATGTCAACATGGTAGCAGCACCAGGTTGCTTTAGGATACAGATTGGCATTAGTAACATTTGATTCCCATATCTTCAGAAATATGAATTATGTCTGAAAGATTGTAATAGAACAGTGAGGCTTGTAAAGAGACCACAGCCTTAGGTTTTTTTTTTGTTTGTTTGTTTTTCTTTTAACCTGTTTTACAGTTTTTGGGTTAAAAAATATTTTACAACCCCCTCTTTACAGAAAAGTCATTTGAGCCTGAAACTGGCCCTCTGGGACTGGAATTGAATAGCCTTGTTTTGCACCAGGGCCAGACCCCTACATCATATGGTAATCTTCCCTTCTCAAACACTCCTGATTGAGCTGGTGTGACAAGTGAACCTGCGAACAAGGAAATCAGCAGTGTGCTAGCCACTAAATGTTCAGACCACCACTGATCCAGTTGGCAAATCCTACACTCTAAACTTGACAGTATTTAAGAAAAGACAAAACAGATTCATGTGTATTTCCTATACACTTCTAAAATCTGCATCTATATACTTTACACTCTTATTCTGACACTTAAACCAACTTGATGTCACAACAGTTAGTGTAAGGAACCAGAATCAAACAAATCATCTCACCTCTGTCAGATCTACTGCTGCAAACTTGGCTGTCAGTTCCAGTGTGTCTACAGATTGTATATTGTCTGGCTCAGTGTGAGACACTGGTGCACCTGAAAGTCCTGCAGAAGTACCTACAGGAAAGAGCACTGAAGAAGATGACAGCTTTATTTCTGGCACCATGTCGGCAAAGAAGTCTAGCTCGGGGTCACTTTCCGGTTTCCTTTTCACCTCGATGGTGAACTCCTCTCCCAGCCTTCCAGCTCCAGCGTTCCTATGTGTGGTTTTAAGTTTGGGCTCTGTAGCTATACCTGGTTTGCTAACCCTGAGAGTTTCCATGCTCTGGTCCCAGCCAGTGTCCCATGATGTGTTCTTTAGCTCGGGTGCAGGTTTCACAGCAGAGCTCAATCTGAGTGCTTTAGAGACTCTTTCAGGTCCAGACCTAGGTGTGGATATAGATATGGCAGCACCCTCTTTGCTGTGGTTTGACACTGGGGCCGGCAGAGGTGTGGTAGGCGACTGGTCTAAGGTAACCTCTGAATCCTCAAAATCGTCCCAGGGTTCCTCTGTATCCTCTGCTTTGGTGGTCGGTAGTTCAGCGATACTGTTTACAGGCTGTATGCTGATTTGGACAGATTTGCTGTCACTTCTGTTCACCTCTGTCTGTGTGTCACCCCAGTCAGGCCACTCCTCAAGCTTGGTCATTTTGCTGACATTCTCTTCCTGCTTGTCTTTGCTGAAGCCATTCAGAGGAAGAGTCATTTCTCTGATTACTAGAAAAATGTAAAATAAATAAATAAAAACAGCCACATTAGACACCAGGTAAATAGAGTTCTCAGTGCCAAGGAAAACAACTTGATTTTCAGACCTTGTTTAGAAGTCAGGCACAATGCAAAAGCTAGTCTGAGTCAAACAACCTGCCAGCAACAATTTAAACATCAGTCCTCTTCTTTTGGGATTTTTAAGACATAGAGATACTAGACTTAAAAAAATTTGAAACAGCTCTTACCATGCTTACCTGTCTTTGATGCTAAAGAGTGTTGGAGAGCAGCATCTTCCCTGACTGAAGCCACGTTCTCCAGAACAAGAGACTTAGCTTCAATGGGCTTAGGAAACACACTCAGAATTTTTGAGGGCTGTGAAATATGGGGAAGTGATGGCCCAACAATATGTACCGGTGAACCTGCACGGGGGGGGGGAAATCAATCAAAGCTTTGTACATAGGCCAACAAACACTAGCATCAAGGGCTAGTAAAAATGGCTCAGTTACTTGTGTTCATGTATTTTTTGTACTAATGGTTAAACTTATTAAAAACATGGAGCTTACTTTCTGGGGTAACCTCTGTAGACTTGGTGAAGTTTGGCGTGGTTCGTTTGAAGACCTTGGTCCTCTCCCCACCTACTACCACTTGGGCACCAAGCAATGGGACCAGCACTGCCAGGCTTTGTAAGGTCATGGCAACCAACGTATCATTTGTGTCCCTCATTCCAAGCAACACCTGCAAAACAGTTTCAATTAATTAACTAAGGGGTTTCATGAAACAGCTCAAATGACAGCACAGGAGAAAAAACAATACTGCAGGTTCCCGAAAACTAAGCATTAGCATTTCTTCTGACATGCAGTATTATGAAGCCTTATAATGCCATTTTAATTCAATAGCGATAAGATCAACATCATAAGCATCAACAACCAACAAAAGCACATGTAAATGAGACATGACGCTGGATGCTGAGCATGTTGCCCAGGGGAGACATAAATATGCTCCTGTTCATCTTGTCATTTAACAAGTCGAGAAAATGCAGTCAGTCATTCAAACAGGAGTATAAGCCCTTGGTTCCTCATTTACCTGAGGCAGGATCTGGTTCTTAAGCTCATCATGCGAGAAGAACTCCGCATAGACATGGATACAGGAGAGGAGCACCATCCGTACATGCTCTTCATTAACTCTGAAGAGCTTCAAAAGTTGTGGCACAACATGCCTGCGGTACAGTGGCATGGACAGCAGACACTCCTCACCGCTCCCCAATCCAGAATCTGCAAAACATACACACATAAAGCAGTTGCTGGTGTACACCTTGACCATATACAGTTGAAACACGAACCCCACCCCTCACTGTCTGATCTTAAATCAGACTAAGTCTTTTTGGTTTTAAATCAGTTAAAATCACCAAAATTATTTCCATTTGCTAAATACCAGAATACTGAAAGAAAATTCTTTAGGGATGTTTTGTTTTTCGAGGTCACGGGTTTCATACACTTCCTTAGTATTTGGTAGAATTGCCTTTAAACCGATTTGGGTCAAACGTTTTGTTGGGTATCTTTCAACAAGCTCCTTACAATATTTTGCTGGAACTCTGGCCTGTACCTCCTGACCAAACTTATATAACTCAGGTTTGTAGGCCGCCTTTGCTCACACACCTTTTCAACTCTGCCCAAAAAATTTCTATGGGATTTAGATCAGGGCTTTGTGATGGCCACCTTAAAACACTAACCTTGTTATCCTTATAGCACTTAATAACTAATTTGGCATTACACTTAGTGTCTTGAGATGTTACTTCAAAATTTCCAATGTTCTTTCCTCATCTATGCACCAATGCACCAGTCCCTCCTGCAGCAAAAACACCTCCACAACGCAATGCAACCCCCCTGTACTTCGCTGGGATAGTGTTCTCAGGCTTGCAAGCTTCCCCCTTTTTCCTCCAAATATAACAAAGGTCATTATGGCCAAACGTTCAATTTTAGTTTTATCAGACCACAGGACACATCTCCAAATTTTAAGGTCTGTGTCCCCATGTGCATTTGTAAAGCCTAGTCCGGCTTTTTATGTTGCTTTTGGTGTAATGGCTTTTTTTTTTTCTCTCTTACCAGCTTCAGCCAGCATCTTCATCACAAGGTTTTTTGCTTTTGTTCTGGAGTTTAAACGCACATTTCGCACCAAAACATGTTCCGTCTCTGAGACTCAGAACCCTGAGCGGTATGTTGGCCGGACATTTCCATGGCTTTTATACTTGCGTATAATTGTTTGACCAGATGAATGTGGCACCTGCAGGCATCTGGAAATTGTACCCAAGGATGAACCACACTTATGGAGGTCTAAACTTCTCTTCCTGATATCTTGGCTGATTTCTTTTGATTTTCCCCATGATGTCACGCAAGGAAACAGTGTACTTGAGGTGTGCCTTAAATAATCATTTACAGGTGTGTCTTAAATAATCAGTGATCCACAGGTGTGGCTCCAATTAACACAAATGTTGTCAATTAACCCTTCCAAAGCCATGACATCATTTGGGCTTTCCCCAAATTGTTTAAAGACATAGTAATCTTGTAAAACCTCTGACCTTGTAGAAAAAATAATAATATAATAAATTGAGCAAATTACTATTATTTGGTAATCCTAACTGACTTAAAACTGAAAAAGTTTAGTCTGATTTATGTGTCTTTTTATATAGGTTCGACTGTATTTCAGTGTGAAACTCTGATATAGAAGTTTAAAATCAGTAGAGATAATGAAACGCCCAGCTGATACTGCTAATACTGCACCTACACAACCACCCCCACCCCCCCAACAACCTGCACTTGCATGTATACCATATGATCTGCATGTCATAGAATTAATGCAAAAACATATTCAAAACACTATATTACCTTTCTTTGGCCGTAGCAGGTGAGGCAGAAAGCTTTTGACAGCAGTGGGTTCAGCAAACACTAGGGAATTCAACAGCTTGGGAGCCAAACGGACACCAATTAGCTCTTCTGGAAGACTATGCACTCGGTCCAGTAAAAATCTGAAGAAGAAAAAAAAAAAAACATACACACAAATGTTAACAACATTTAAATACACCACTTTGATGCATTGTACATTGGTTAAAAAAGAGCAAAAAGGCTTACTTAAAGAACTCGTGCTTCTCCTCCTCAGATTTTAAAGTCAGACTCTTCAGAAAGTTCATGATAACCAGGAAGTCATTTCTTTTAGGGGAGTAAAAAAAGTTGATAAAAATGAGATCTGATCCACAATTTACAAGCGAGATGTAATACTCAAAACTAGCCCAAACTAGTCTTTTCATTAAATTCAGCAAAGCATCCAGAATTCCTGTAAATAACAGAATAAACATTTATATGCGAGTAGGAAAATGGGAAAAGTGTCTAAAGCCACACCTGAAAAATTCATGAGTCAGTAGACTGCTAAGGGGTGGCCGGGCTGTGAGGTCAGGAGTCAGCAGGCTGACCTGCAGCGTGCTCCTTAGACTCTCTGCCAGCTCTTCAGACACTGAGTAGAAAGAGAGAAAAGAATAGAAAAATGCACACTGTGATTTTAGAAAAAGGAGAAGAGAGAGACAAGAGGAACATATAAAGTACTCTAACAAAAACATTTTTTTTTATCTGTTAACAATTAAAATGTCTAAATACTCAAAATATTAAGTACTTTCGTCAGTCTAATGACGATCATACGCATTTAAGATCACCAAATGAACACCTCAGTACTCCCTCTAAGACTTCTAAACACTGATGGAACCAAGTGAACAGTTTGTCCTATCAACAACTTTGTCCCTTTGTGAAATCCACATATAACCAAGAGTGATAATTCATAGTGAGATGTGGAGACTTATCGTCTGCCACAACAGGATGTTTCTTAGACGCACTACAGGTCACTTGGCATAAGACTCTTGAACAGAGAGCATTACTAACCATATCCATTTAGTAGGGGAATGAGGGCCTCCACCAGTACACCAAACGAGAAGGCGTCCCGCGAGTGGGCGTGCTTGTCTGGGAGCATTTTGAACCCATCCAGCTACAAAGAACAAACTGTTTTTGTTACTGAGTCACTGAACTATAACTTCTGATGTGCTAATGGAAAATCATACAGCCTGCTTTGAATGAGGATGTGCTTCACCTTCTCTTCAGGAGGAACAGCACTCGTTTCTCGTACTGTCTGAACACTGGCAAGAAACTGGGGAGACAAAGCAACACAAAAGTTTCTTAAATGTCCCTGTCAAATAATGAAATTAGTTTTTCCAACATATCAATAATTCAAACATTGGTGTTGGTTTAGCACCAACAAATATCTGACATGTATCAAATACGACTGCAACGTTTTTTATAGAATTGTACTTTAGTTTGTTAAAGCAGCTTTGAGAGTGGCTACTAGTTGACCTTGCTTAAAAGCAGAACCACAAGCGGGTCTCTCACCTCTGGTGTTGCTTCAGCAAACTTGCAAACTGTCTCCATCCCTCCAAGCTTCCAGTGTCCATCCTCACTGACAAACACTGACGACATGCACACATTGTTGTGGCTCAATTTGCCCTTAGGATACACAGGCATAAATAAATGAATGTCATTTTTCATCTTATTTTCAATTATTAATATTCTGCAGATCCACTCCCTGACAAGATCAACCCCTATCATACTAGAATGACCAATTATTTGCAAGTATAAATCATGTAGTGAAAAATCCTCCATTTTCTCATATTGCAATAAAAATATATTTGCCAATATTGTGCAGCCCTAGGATTTCCCCTAAGGATTTTAAATGAAATGTCACCAGAAAGTACAATGTCCCAGACCTTCAGAACTCTATTGCTCTTACCCTGTCATGGAGGAAGACCAGGGCCTGTAACAGGTCATAGATGCCTGCACAAATCTCCTCTGGTGTAAGATTGTCCAGAAGCAGTTCCAACGGCTGAACTCTCTCTGTTACTAAGTGAATACCTTCATCATGCACAGAGCATGAGAGGAATCGCAGTAGGCACGGGTGCCTTAGAGTCTTCAGGTGCTAAAAGGCAACAAGGAACGTGTTTGGCTTCAATGTAAACCACAAGACCACATGGACAAACACTGACCAAAAAACCTAAACCTAACAGCAACTTTTTGTGAGTGACTTCATTGCTCAACATACCTTGGCAGCTTTGTTGACTTTGTCTTCACTGCCCCGCTTATAGACAAAGACAGAAGCAGGCTTGCTGTCCTGAAGGATGGCAGAGTACATCGTGAGGCCTGAAGGCAGAGTCAGCAACGGCTCCTCCAATATGCAGCTCCGCAGGGCACTGCTCTCCGCTCCCATGGTTGCTCGGAGAGGGCAGCTAACTACACTGTCATGATAAAAAGAGTACACAGGTTATCTCTAAAGTTGTGCAATTTTTATTATGCTTTTTCTGTCTTTTGATGTGTAGAAAACACAGGCAGGAAAGGAATGAAGACAGCAAAGGTGTTCAACCCCTTTAGTCTCAACTTTACAAGTATGCTCTCAAAGTTTGCTCTCACCATTGCAGTTTATTACTGTAGGAGGTTGCAAACTCTTTGATGTGAGATGAAGGTATTTTTTTGCATATAGCCTGAAGCGGGACCAGGGTTAAATGACTACTGGCATCTAGAAAAATTATAAAATTAAAATGCCAAAACTGCCATAAATAACATAATGGATTTTTACTTATATCTGTAAAATGTAAAAGCCAGTTTGAGATGTAAAACATGTAAAGGCTACTTAGCCACATGCATTTTCAGATTCTTCACAGTCCTCAAGCTAACTTCGTATAGGTAACTGAAAAACTAACACCACTATATATATATATATATATATAGTGGCATGAGTTATATATACTATATAACTCATGCCACTATAGTTGTGGTTTTGGGACCAGAGTGGCAATGCCAGCGATGCCATTCTCACTACTGTCAGGGAAACTATTATATTTTAAGGTAAAATTTTTAAATAATGCTGCTTTATACCTATTGTAGTTTAGTCCCTCCCATCCACGCTTAAATCATAAGGAGCAGCACATACTGCTTCATATGTGTGGCACAAAATAGGGCAGGGATACATTTACTTACACACATATATATATGTACATATACATGTATGTATGTATGTATGTATGTATCTATGTATGTACATATACACATATACATACACACATTATTCATCGTATGATGTGACATGTTATTCCCATGATATGGAAGTAGCCAGGCTTCACTGGTGGACTAAAACTACTCTAACAGAAAACAGAAAGTAGTAAGAAAAGGCTTAATGTGCTGTCTCAGTATTGACCTGTGGAAAACAAACAGTCCAAACATTAACTATGACTAACTTAGCTAATGAACAGAACACCTACAGCTTTAAGAAAAACACAGCCTGTTTCTCATTAAACATGATAAAGGCTATTTCTCCGACCTGTGTCCAAGATTTCTTAGCTATCATGACAGGTTAGCAACGTTAGCTAGCTAGCACAAATGTCATACAAACTAGCACACAAGTCGGTTAGCTAACGTTAGCTACACTAAACTCAATCGTCAGCCAGTAAAACAGATTCCTAACGACAGATATGTTGCCTAAAACAAACAACAACTACCCTCTATTACTTAAAGCCCAGAATTATACGACAAACACTTGACTGAGTTGGCTGACTAACAAAGCTAGGCTACGCTATGCTAGCTAACCTAGCCGTGTCATTTCCCCTGCTTAGTGAAAATCAGTCACTCTTCCCGAAGGTTCCCATTACCGCACAACCAACGTTTTAATACCCACACCAGCGCCTGCTTTACTCCGACTTCGGTCAAGTCATTTGGACCATCGACAAATTTTAAGACCAGAAATCAGTTGTTCCCAGAGACTGCATTAAAACATACTAGAGACTCTGTACACAGCTCAGCTCAGCTGAGCTTACATCCTGTTCACCAATCATAAACACACCGGCTCGCAGCGGGGACGGAACCATTTCCGCGGACCTCTGATCTTAAACATTATACCGCGCTTCATAAAGAAGTTACACACGCTGGTCTCGGTGTTTTGTTTGTGTTTCGGATGTATAAATCTAAATTATAATGACTTTAATCTATCTCGGTTTTAATGCCGGGATCTTAACTTCCACTAACAGGACTGTGATGGTTCAGTCTCCGGGGTTTGAGTTAGGTTACAGGTGGGCCGAGGACTTATGAATGTGGAAGTGCCTGATAAGAGTCTGGAAACCCACAGAGGAGAAAACGAGCTCTCTGAGCCAGCATGCCTGATCATTGTAATCAGTAGTCAAAACAAGTCCGGAAGACCACATAACAGCAGAACTGTTCTCCCTCCTGTTACTCACCTAGTTTAAAGCCCTTTAGTAATTGACTGAATTCACTAAGAGTTTAGGTTCACTTATTGAAGCTACTTCAAGGTAAAGCAGGCATTCAGGTGTGCTCACAGCTTGTGCAGTCTCAATAACTGCTAATAGAACGAAAAGCTGACACATTCAGGACCTTTGGGATGAACAGGAGTGGAGTTTGTGATCCAGAACTAATCATCTCCACTAATGTTCTTGTAGCTGAAAGTAATTAAATCCTCATGACACTGTTTCAAAGATGTATAGAACGTGTACAGTATGAGAAAATATTGTTGTCATTGTTTTGGGAAAACTAAAACATGTAAATCTATTCTAGTGGATCCCAATAATAAAAATAATAAAGACTATAAATATGCATAATAGGCTCCCATTAATTTCTTTTTAATTGATTATATCAGTGGTGCTGAACAGACACATAAAATGTTTTCTCATCAGGTCTCTTCTTGAACACCTACACTTCATTTTAATCAAACTGCTAAAGAAAAAAAAGTCAGAGCTTTTGATTTATAACCAAGAACTACAGTAGTGGACATTGGGCAACATTTCCCAAGTTGTTGATTGCTTATTTAAATATGCTGACTTATTTAGCATTAATAAGGCACCAATTCAGAGGCTAGGTGTAATAGTTTACACAGAAATGATCTGGATATACTAAAGATGCATCTATTTTACATTCATTTCTAATTTAATACCAGGTTTTTTATTACAAATGTTATTATCATCACAACAATTTGGGTAAAAAGTAGAATCTTCTCATGAATGTCAATGTAAATGCCTTAGCATTTAGCTTGTCCTTCTTTTGCTCTAGTGACAGCAGTCATAAGGCCTCTAATACTGAGTAGATCAAATCAACACGAAAAGATTAGGACTAAAAACAAGGATCAGAAATTTGCTTAGTGGTCTAGAAATAACGCAGAATGTCAATTATTTATTTATTTTAATTATCAGAAGGTGTGTTTTTTTAGGGGGGGGTGGGTTGTTTGTTTGAAATGTTAAGGATTAAAACTAATTTCTGTTGTTTATTTTCAGGTTTAAATTAAAAAAGGATTCCATGGTCCCAGAGGATCCACCTTCTTTAAGATTGTGGAAGCATGTCAGAACATTTTGTTTTTAACCACATCAGAACCAGACGACTAGTCTGTGATGTCAGTTTGACACCTAGTACTCCCTCTGTAAATCATTGTGGGTTTTCCATGCCAGCCATTACTCAGAAAAAAGGGGGTGGGGGTGAGGTTGTTCAGTGCCATCTAAAGTGTTGGATTCCTGCTCCTCCGCCAGCCAGACCATTACAGATGTAACACTCATGGTCTAATTGGACCGGATAAGGACCAGCCCGAGCTTAGGGAATTACACTACAACCTTATAAAAACCCTCAGCAGGACTGTCGTCTGCCACAGAGAGAGAGGTTCAAGGTAAGGGATTACACTTTTATTAGCTCTACTGTCACATCAGTCTGTGACACTTCAGTCATGTCCACTTCATTTACACAGGACACTGCAGAGATGAGCGGCTCTTACGTACTTCTGCTGTTGGCATGTGTGCTTTTCTCCTGCTCTTCTGCCCAGAGTGAGTTCAGTTGTTTTATTGTACTGTGTTATACTATGTGATGGTGTTTTAGCGCAGAACGTGGTGTATTGAAAAGAAAAATGAACTTAAATCAAGCCAGTATATCTAATATTTCTAATTTAGAGATTGTTGTAAGCTTATTATGAGATGATTTAACTATATTCTAGACATAATAATGTAGTGAGATACTTTACCTTCTTAAAACAAGTAAAAAACATATAGAAAAAGGTTACATTGCTATATAATAATTATATATTATAATACAATATTTATATATTTATATATCGTTGCTGTCCAGCAAAAAACAGATATCTCCAAAATGGCAACTTTACAGGAGAGACCAAAAACCACATTAAATTTGAATGGAAGGCAATGGAACCAGACGTCTTTCCAAGCAGTTTTAGGCCATTTCTATTGGTCCATTTCTCATGAAAGCAGCTCATATGATAAAAGTAAAAATAAACAAAAATAGACATGTTTTTCTTTGTACAGTGACGATATACTAGATAGATGCATTTCACTGGTTGTCTGTGTCTAATGTGGTAAGTGACTACCACGTGAAATGATTCCTGCCGGCTCCTTTACATTTTTTCAATGTTTTGGCGATTAGGAAAAAAAAATGATCAAAATGTTACGAACAAGGCCATGTTGTGTAACAGTTGCACTAACAACCTGAGAGAAATTGCCCACTGGGTTAGATGGTTCCACGAACAAATCAATACTTAGAAAAGACTGCCATGTTAATTTAGTGTTTGACCTGACCACTTTATATTTGAGGAGTTTAAATCTAAAATGCTGTATGTCCATTTGTACGAGGTTTGAACAGTATATAATGAGTTTCTGACAGAAATCACAGCTGTATAATGAAAGACAAATTGTTATTTCCCTAATAAAGATATTATTAGTGATAATATAGCCTTGGTATTACTTCTGTGTTAAGCCCACTCCCAAAAATTTGTATAATAAAAAAATAGAAAACATATGAAATTGGTCTATATAGGGTTTCAGAATGAAACATTTAATTTGTACCCCAGTTTTATTTTTATTTTTCTGTACATCTGTATTCACCTTCTCTTAGAGCTTCTGAGTCTTTATGTCCTATCGCTCCTATTGAGCCCAGTGTGCTCAGATCGGTCAGTATGTCTGTTCTAACAGGTCAACCGTTCCCGTCCAAACACTGCTGGCTATTCTTGCAATGGTATTGATTCTACCCTATAAGTTTAAACCAGAGTCCAATCCTAAAGGTGAGTTAGAACAAGTTTGTAGACCCAATCCTGCTCCACAGGCTCACACTGGGGTGGTGAGATTTAGCCCTCTGTGTGTTGTGTGAGGGCCTGGACAGTGTTATTGGATGATGTCACCTTGTAACAGAGAAAAGGGCTGGAATTCCAATTAGCTGTTTTAGGGCGCTAGGAAAAGTGGTTTCATGGGAGAGAGTTTCCCTCTCTGTTGTGTAACTTTGCAGACCTATAACATGCTAAAATAAATAAAAAGCTGGAAAAGTCTAAATGTCCTCTTAAAGACTCGCGTGTACTTGAACAAGAGATCAAGTAAACTCAAGTTTACTTAGTGCTTTGTTGTCACAATGTTGTCAAAAAGCAGCTTAACAGGAAAATCTCTGTTCAAGTCCCCAACGAGCAAGCCAAAGGCGAAAAACTCCCTC